>CAWUFW010025057.1:0-50426 GCA_963921515.1 Calotriton arnoldi | reverse complement strand
CCGCCGCCGCACCACTCGTCCCGGGCGCCATCCTCGCTGTGGTGAGCCGCTATTAATTCTTCCACAATAGCGCAGTTCAGGCTACAAAGGGACGCACTCACGGATAGATTCTTTCAATCACTTTATTGTGTGGATCCACCCGCACCGACAGACGCGTTTCGGCGTAACAGCCTTTTTCGATGTCATAAAACTCCAAACAATGGTCCCCCAGGGTCTGAATGTTGACAAAGAGATGTGGGTTCACCTCGATTAATAAATTAACAACTTGAGGTTTCCAATTTCATACACCATAGTTTCACAGTAAGCACCTGACATCCGCATCATGTACAATTTCACACTAGCTGCCTCTAGCCCCATTCCTCGCCCCAAAAAGAATTGTCTAAAGTGTTAAAATAAGGCATTAGCCATAGCTAATTAGCAAACATCAGAAAGCGATGAATTATGTTATAGTATGCATTCACATGTGATAGATATACATTTATCCCCAAATTGTAAATACTTGTTTTTGCACACATTATTTGTAATTATTCTGCATTTTTTGCACGTTAAAAGATGGCCGCCATGAATTAAGGCCATGAAACCGTTTTTTATTTTCATGTAATCACGTGACATTAAATGGACTTGTATATTAACAAGGAAGTAGTTTGTGAACACCGGCATCGAAAAAGGCTGTTACGCCGAAACGCGTCTGTCGGTGCGGGGGGGTCCGCACAATAAAGTGATTGAAAGAATCTATCCGTGAGTGCGTCTCTTTGTAGCCTGAACTGCGCTATTGTGGAAGAATATATATATATATATATATATATATTCTTCACTAAAAAAACAAATGGTTAAAGGGACGTGAGACCCCTCTCCTTAATATTAACTATCCATCCATTTCTGGGGCCCTGGGGGTTAGGGTCTCCCCAGGGCCTATTCATGACTCAGGTGGGGGAAGCATGCCTTCTACTCTTACTCATTAATATGCACTGCATCCTAGGTCCCTGACCCATCCCGGTGTTTTTTTTTTATAGTGCAGTGTTTTTCTTACATTTTACTACAGAGTTGCAGATCCACAGCAAATTCACAGTAAAATTAGAAAAAAACAAATTTGGGCCCGAGGCTTCCTCTTAGATACCCCCACCCTGCCCCTTTATATGTTTTCTAACATTAGTTAAAGGACACTGAACTGAGTCCTAAGTGATAAGATGGCTGCCACCCCATTGTTGTTGATGAGGTGGCAGCCAATCAGATCTCATCTTGAAATCTGTAATCTCTGCGGATCCTCCGCGGCATGAAAGATACAAAGATTTGTACCCATATTTCTCTATAACTACTGAACAGATTTACACCAAATCACAAAAAAGCTTTCTGTACCAAGATCTAGCTTTCTGACAAATTTGCTGTAAATCCGTTTAGCCCTTTAGCTCTGTAGCTGTAACTAAATTTCCTATGGAAAAATGAATGGAGCAAAGTTGTTTTGGCATCCACCCCTTTTTCTGGGCCCCGCTTGGCAAAAGTCCCTGAAGGTTTCCAAGAAGGAGCCGAGGCAGACAAGGCTGTTTTTTGCGAAAGTTTCTTGAAGATTCATCAAATGGTGTCAAAGTTATAAACAAACCAAAATATGCTTTTGCTATGGAAATGTGGTCCTAACTATAAGTATTCAGTGGCAACAACATATATTATGTCATTTGACATGTCATCAACTATGTCAATAGTGATGTAATGTGTGAGGTCATAAGTAGTACATGGCTGGGGCGCAAGTTCTAGTTAGCTCACTGAACTATATAACTGGTACATTGTTGTGGTTTTCTGCTTTTTTAAGCATTCTTTTTTAAGTTATTTTGATATGTATCTATAACTTTACCTTTTGTTTTTTCAGTGGATAAATGCTTTTTTTATGGGAGATGAAACCCAGTACTCCCATTTTAATATTCCAAAATATATATCCCTTAATATTTTTATTTAACTTGTATTATAACCTCCACAGCCACCCTTGAACCCTAAAAACCCCTTGCTACCCTGACCACTACCCACATCTGAACCCTCAAACCTCTATTATCCTATACATTACCCACCCTGAACCCTAAAATTCCAAATACTATCCCTATACTCTTCCCACTCTTCAACCCTAAAAACCCTTATCTCCTGCATACACTTTCCTCTTCCCCCCCCCTTTTTGTCTTTATCTCTCTTACTCTGCATCAAAATCTGATAGTGAAAAATTAGTTCAGGTCCACACAAATGAGTGCCAGTGGACCCTCCCTGCATCAACCAGTTTAAATTAGAACTGACCACCCCTGAATCCAAACAAATCCCTTACAAATTCTATTTAAGTGTAATAAGATAAAACGCATCAAAAACTTTAAAAATTACTTCCCTGCAATATAAGGTACCACAATGTAAAGGTACTTAAAGCCACCCCTGATGTAACAAGCTGCGATATAAAAACTCTGAAAGAATGGTTATGCATCCAGAAATCATCCGTCTCTCTATTTCCCTTCAGTCCAAACACTGATATTGAGTGCTGTGGCTCAAACCTTGGAGGTACGCTACAGTACTTAACATGCATATTGCTGTGAAATAAAGTGTGTGGTTCTTTTTCTAAAAATGACAAAATATTTGCTTGACTATGGTGGTTTTCCTATGACCCTTTCACATGAACACATAACCCTCAGAGACCAAGTTTAGTGTGGTTGAAGACTCTTGACATCTTCTAAATGCCCTGGCACGTGTCAGTTTGGAACTATTAGCAGTACGGCAAACAGGGACTACTGAAAAAGTGGTAATGGTTGTCCATGGGAACCTTTATCCCATTGTTAGTAAAATGCCAGGTGTCACACCAATGAATAGGAGCTGCCAAGCATAAATATGACACCCCAAAGGAACCTTCATAAGAATACCACTGGACTTGTGAAAGGATTCTAGGCATTTGTGACCAGTGAAGAGGACTCCTTCCACTTAAAATCCAAAGACAGACAAATCTCAAAGAATCATAGTGCTGTTCACCTAGGTGGCTACAGGAACATAAAAAAGCTGAAGAGACATTCCTTTGAAGAATTCCAGCTGACTCGTGGCCAATGGATCTGGATTGGACTTAGCTGCTGCCTTCTGCCTGACACCCTGACTGTCTCTTAGTCCACCCCCTGAAGTCTTATGGACATTAGCAGTGTACTCCTGTAGTTATTTGGGCAACTAGAAGAAATTTGGGAACTTCCTCAAAACATTTACTCTAGTGCTTGAAGGGGACTTCATGGATTTCAGGTTTGTCCTGCTTGAAGAATATCTGCTCAGAAAAAAACAAAGTCCCTTTTCAGTTATAGGCAGTGGTTACCACAGTTTCTTATTCCTGTAAAATAATTTTCTTTTAAGTAATGCAGAGCTCTATGACCCAAATAAACAGCAGTCAGAGAAAATCTATCACATAATGCTGCCATGTGCCATTATGATGAAACATTTATATTGCACAATCATACAAAAGCCTCTGTAGGAACTATGGACATGATTGTCTGCTACAACACACCTGAAGTTACATGCAGCATATGAAATTAAGAAGGTCAAACTTGTAAATAAACAAATGTGTTCCAAGCGTCTGCTATCTGGTAAAGAAATCCACAGACAAATCACCTGACTGTAGAGGATACTGCCTCCTACACCAGCAAGTTGATATAACAGCGGATGAAATCAACCATTCACTGAGGAGCTTAATGTTATTGTGTTCAGTGGTTACTAAACCTTATCTTTTACATACAGTGGGGCTTAATTTGTGATGCACTTGTGCAAAATGCATATGTACATGTAGTTGACATTGCTCCTCATGTCTGAAATGTGAAATTGTCTCCTAGAACCAGTGGTTAACCGTAACCCAGACTTTTAGGCTAGCTGAAGATTTTCCATTAAACATTTTGACATATACTGGTAGTTTGAGGCCTGTGGGAAATTTCAATTATGATAGAGTTATTGGAGTCATTTCTGTAATTTTGCCTTACCTTTAAAACACATAATTACTGAAAATAGTGTAATTATGCCTATTCACATAATTGAGAGTATTTTGGGGGAGAAATGCTTAACACAAGAGTAAAGGAACAGAGTACGAGCAGCTGCTGCCTGCTGCTGTTCGTGTTCTGTTGCATTTAGCGTAATTTGTTATATTTAGTGCAAAATGAATTCTCGGATGCATGAAGATATTTATATGTTGTCATGGTGCAGATACGTTGAATTATTAAAGTAAACTTATACTTACCTAGAGATACTTATCTTGTCAATATTGTGGCCCTTGATATTTTGCCCACAATGTTATGGTAGCACGGTAATATTGAGACAGTGTTCTGGTCCTCCGACTCATCCTCCCCATTTGAGTATTGTAATTGCAATTGCATTTATATAGCACTTACTCCCCCTGATGAGGTGTTGAAGTGCTTTTCAGCGGGTAGCACGATACTCCGGAACCCAAACAGGATTAGTGGGGAATTAGTATATGCCGGCGAACAGAGCGAGAAGAAGGTGAGATTGTGGGAGACCTCCCAAGTGCAGCGGCCGAAGTGGAGATCCCAAGACAGAAGCTTGCACGCCTGAAAGCTTCGAGGCAGTAAGGAGCTGGGGCGAGGCACACAATCGGGGCCCAGATTGGGGTCTGGGAAGCCCAACGCTGACACAGGCAGCAGAGTGAGTGGTCCAGGCAACCATTAAGGACCCTGCTGAAACGGCATAGGTGCAGGCTTGCTGGTGCCGGGAATGCAACCTGGGGCCCTGGCCGAGATCCCCGGGAACCAGAGGCCGGACAGGGGGGGGACACGGCCACGGGTGGAAGCTAAACTCCAGGAGCTGCTGCCAATAGAAGGGGGGACCCCGGAAACGGGGACTGGCTGGTTGGTTCTGTTAGACCCGAAGCTGAAGCCCAGCAAAGGTGGATGACTTAGGCCTAGGCAAGGGCATGTGAGCAGAGGGGCCCTGGGTCTGGACCCACTGAGAGCGGCAGCAAGAAAGAGACGCAGCACTCTCGCTCCTAAGAGTGAAAGGGGTTGAAGCACCCACCTGGAGAGGCTTGCACGGGTGGCCTGAACGGCTACTCTAGTGCTGATCCTGGGAGTGGCCCAGTGTTGGAGGTGGGCAAACGGACGGCGCGGTGGGAGCAACAGCCGCCTGCAATAGGCACGGACCGGGTGATTGGGCCAAACGTGCAAACAAGGAAAGGTGGTGCTGTGCCTGGGGGATCGTGAGCGCCGCACTCTAGAGCCTGAGAGGCCTTGGTTCAGAACTGAGTGCTCCTGGACTGGGAGTTGACTCTGGGATATTCTGCAGTGCTGAAGAGAGACATAACAGCTGGGAAAGCACCCCTGCGTGATTTACAAGACCCAAGGCCTCTCTGACACAATGGGTAAACCCAGAGGGTGACAAGTGGGGGCAGTGCACGACCAGAAAGACAACAGCAGATGACACACGAAGACCCGGTACAGCAGCAACTGGGAAAAATATTGGAGGCCATTGCTGACACGAAGGCTACCCTACATCAGGACATCAGTACTGTAGCAGTAGGGTGGGCTGGGCCTCCTACGAGAGGAACACAAAAAGCTGTCTGAGAGGGTGAAAGTAACGGAGACCAATATCGCAGGAATCGTACCAGCACAGAGATCATTGGAATCACAGATGGGGGCCCTCACGGACAGAGTTAGTGTGCTGGAGCAGAGAGCTGAAGATGCGGAGGGGTGCAATAGGAGGAACAACACCAGGTTCCTGGGAATGCCAGAAGGAGCGGAGGGCAATGACATGGTGACCTTTTTGGAGCAGTGGCTCAGAACTGTGGTGGAGCCTGAAGGCCTGTCATCATTCTACACTCTTGAGAGAGCCCACCGAGTGCCAGCCAGACTGTTGGCCCCTGGGCCACCACCACACCCAGTGGTGGCCCGACTTCTCCACTTCTGGGACAGAGACGTTCTACTACAAAAAGCGCAAACCGACGGCCCATATACCATGGACAACAGCAGAATCTCCATCTTTCCTGATTATACGTTGGAGGTACAGAAGAGACAGGCCTCTTTTCTGGAAGTCAAGAGGGCACTAAGAGAGGAGGGCCTCCAGTACTCTCTAATGTTTCCCGCCCTTTTGCGTATTATCCTGGATGGGAAAACTCACTTTTGCGAAAACCCGAAAGAAGCTTGGGAGTGGATGGAAGCTTACAAAGCGAGGGTCCCCCAGACACCACGAGCAAAGACGGGACCACGGAAAAACTCGGAACCCAGGAAACGATCCAGAAGGCGCTCCCGTCGAGGTGTCATGAAGAAGCCGACCTCATCGCAAACCGAAAAGGAGAGAGCGGAGGCGCTACAGGCAGTGGCGGCACTCATGCACGACAGGAGATCCCCATCAGAGGCTGGGACTCGCTGAGGGAAACAGAGATTTACTCAGACACTTCCCGTAGCGACAGCGTGAAACTGCCAGTGGTGACCCCGAAGACGGCAGATGAGATCATTTGAAATGGGGGAAGACCTGAGGTGCTTGTGGACTTTTGAGGTGGTGAGAGCCCTCTGGCAGATGACCCAGGTACTGGGTTGGCCTTCACAGTGCCGGGCCGGCACGCCAGACGCGGCTTAAGCGCCCTGAGCTACACCGCTGTCTCGCCATACCCCGCTGAGACCCTTGCTGGGTTTGGGCCTCATCTAGTGCTTAATGTTCCACCTCAAGCTTGGTCGGCTGACCGTTGTCGGACTGCCCTGGGGTTGCGGAGTTGTCCAACATGGGGGTCCAATTGCCGGTTTATGTTTTAAGGTTTGCAGAAGAGGGTGGCTATGCAGGAATGAGGGGGCAGGGAGGAGGGGGGCCATACGGGGTGGCCACTGAGTGATAACCAGCAGCACTGGCACACACACACAATGCCATATGGTTCCTAATGTGGAACATACGAGGGATGGGGTCTATGGCTAAGCACCACAATGTCTACTCATATCTGAGACGTAGAGACGCACACATAGCCTTCCTCCAAGAAAACCACCTAAACAAAGAGGAAGCCAGGAAACTACAACGGCAGTGGAGAGGGCAGGTGTTTGCAACTACCTCCTTAGCCTTTGCTAGGGGGGTGTTAATATGGTTAAAGACCGGGGTCCCCTTTGATCCTACACATACGTTACTTGGTAAAGAGGGACGGTATGTCCTGCTCGTAGGGAGACTATCGAGATGGGAAGTGACATTGGGTATTATCTACGCTCCCAACCAAGACCAAGTCGGCTTCCTTGCGTCCCTCTCAGCTAAAATGGCTGCCTATTCAACTGACCATATAATCATGGGGGGAGACTTTAATTGTGTCACGGACGTTGCAGCCGACCGCTCACACACCCCATTATCGGGAGTGCAGCCGCACCGAACGGCAGCAGGGTTTTGAGACTGGATATCCCATTGGGGCTTGAGGACACCTGGAGAATACAGCATAATAGAGACAGGGAATGCTCTTTTTTCTCGTCAGTTCACCAAGTGCACACTTGACTCTATACATTCATCTGCACACTGACCTTTAACAGCTCCATCACACACACAGAATACCTGGGGTGCACACTGTCAGACCATAGCCACCCGCTTATGACACATCAACTCCTGGGGAGGCGACCCCCGATTCCCTCTTGGAAACTAAACCTGACGGCAATGGAAGACGCCCATTTTAGAGCCTCGCTGCACACACCTACAGAAACATTCTTCCCCATTAACGCCAACACAGCATCCTCTGCCCAAATGGAGTGGGAGGCGTTCAAAGTGGTAGTAAGGGGCCACTGCATGGGACAAGCGATAGGGGCACACAAGTAACTCCGTCAGGAAATTTTAGGCCTGGAAGGGAAACTACGCGAACTGGACAACATTCAGGGAACAGATCCCACCTCCCTATTAAAATTGCATGACATGCGTGCGAGCTACAACAACGCATTGGGACGATTGAGATGTTATAGTTATGAAGAATACCTGGAAAAAGTGCAAAGGGAGGAAGGGAAAGCTGGTCGATTACTGGCAAGGTTAATTAAACCAGAGTCATGGGGATCACCAATCACACAACTCAGGTCAGATTCAGGGGACATAATATATGACCCTGATGAAATCAACCCCTCCTTCCAAGTATATTATGAAAAACTGTATGCAGCTCTGCTAGTAGCCCACCTGTCGGGCATTAGAGACGTTTTAGACCCTCTGCCACTCCGTTCAGTAGATACTTCAGTGCAGGAAGAATTAGGAGACCCAATTGACCTACAGGAAATTAAAGTGGCCATTTCGGCCTTGGCGCCTGGTAAAACGCCGGGGCCAGACGGCCTCCCGACAGAATTTTATCAGCGATTCGCAGATACGCTCGCGCCACAGTTAGCAAGGTTATATGCTGAGTCGTTTGAGCGAGGAGAGCTACCCGACTCCACCCAAAGCGCACTTGTGATTCCCCTCCCAAAAACCAAGGAGACTGTAGCTAGGGTAGTGGATTTAAGACCCCTCTCCATGCTTAATTTAGATTTTAAAATCCTAAGCAAGGTATTGGCATGCAGGTTACTCCCCCACATGTGATCCCTCATCCACCCTGATCAAAATGGATTTACCCCCTCTCGCAGCACCTCCTATAACCTCTATTCCATCCTCTATCATGTGGATGCACCAAACAAACAGCAGGCTGCGGTGCTGTCAATTGATTTGGAAAAAGCTTTTGACACGGTTAGCTGGGAGTACTTGTTTGAAGTCATGCTGCATATGGGTCTTGGGGAAGACTGGGTGAGATGGGTGCAGCTTCTCTACGCTTCACCCACAGCAAGGGTCAGAACGGGCAAAACGATCTCCAAGCAATATAAGATATCCCAGGGGACTCGGCAAGGGTGCCCCTTCTCACCCCTCCTATTTGCCCTGGTGATAGAGCCTCTCGCAGAAAGGATCCACTTGGGAGGTGAAGGGATAGGACTCTGCTTGGGGGGGAGGCAGCATAGTATTTCCCTGTACGCAGACGACCTTGTGATCTACTTGGAGGAGGCAGTAAGGACACTTCCACGGCCGTGCAGATACTGGACGGCTTTGCGCAGTTCTCAGGACTCCGGGTCAACAAAACCAAGACATACCTATTTACCATTGCGGGTCCGTTGCCTAGGCCTGAGACTCTGACGGATGAAATACTCTGGGCCCCGAGATCATTCAAATACCTGGGCATACACATCTTCCACTCTTTGGAGGATCTGAAAGAAGGGAACCTGAACAGGGCTCTGCGATCTCTTAGATGGTGTGTGCAATTTTGGCGCACCCTGCAGTTGCCTATTATGGCTAGGATCTCACTATCCAAAATGGCCATGCTGCCCCGACTGTTGTATTTCTTTGTCAACCTCCTGGTCTTGATGCCGGCCAGTTGGTTTCACCCATTGAACACACTGTTACGAGACCTGGTGTGGAGTGATGGGCGCCCGAGGGTGTCACTGAGGACGTTGCAATGTCCCATGTCAGAAGGGGGGCTGGGAGTACCGAACTTCGAATACTACATGCTGGCTGCCCAATTAAAATGGCTAGCACAATGGATAGAGGGAGTGAATGAGGAGGGCACATGCCTGACAGGCCCGGATTCTAGCCCTAACCTACTGACAGCAAAATTGATATCACCAACAACTACCCCATACTGTTCATTACTGCAACGCACAGCCCTGCAGGCCTGTAAACGGTGCCAGAGTAAACTGCAACAAACCCCGAAATACACACCTGTGTTACCCCTGGTGGGCCTGCCCCACGGTGACCCTAGAATGGTATTTACAAGCAAACAGGTAGTGCACTGGACGGTGGCGGGGCTGGACAGTGTAGGGGACTGCTACCTGGAAAAAAAATCTGATCCCATTTGAGGAGTAAGTGGACAGATGCGGACTCCCCCCACGGCAGTTCCTGGAGTACGAGGCCCTGACTCGTACCTTTGCACAGCTGTGGGATAGAGGGAGGGAGGAACCAGAAACGCACCCAGTGTTGCATGCCTTACTCACCCTTGGCACAGCGGGGCACCAGGTGAAATGATTTTACGCCACCTTAACAACAGCGTCTCTCCGCCCCCTGAGTGAGCTGCGGGTGAAATGGGAAAGAATTGTGGGCAGGGACCTCATGGAAGCGGAATGGAACAAGGCCCTGCAATCCCCCCAAAACATTTCTCGGAATACGTGCCTAAAGTATATCCAATTTAACTACATACATATGTCATGCATGACACACCACTGCCTTAATGTGACATACGGGGAGAAATATGACAATGCCCAAGATGTACACAACCAGACGCGGATTTTGGGCACATGAATTGGGACTGCCAATGCATATGCCCGTACTGGGAAGCTGTGTTGGCCAAGATTAAAAGTGTGCTGGGAAGGGTATTGGCCCCTAGGGTGCAGGTGTGCTTGCTCTGCCTATTCCCTAGGCCACAGAAATGCAAGGTTGGGAATAGGTTGATAGATCTAGCACTTGGGCTTGCCAAACGCAGAATAGCGCTGGAATGGAAATCAACGACGGAGCCACAGATAGAAAATTGGAACAGGGATGGAGTTGATTGGGCTGGGGCGGAGGGTAGAGTACTAAGTTGGGAAGAGGCTAAGGGAATGCAGAAGCGCCCAATAGCTGACCAGTGGAAGGAAACGTTGATGTCCTGGGAAAGGTCGGAGGGTACCAGTAGTGAAGAGGAGGGGGTGGGATGAGTGACCCGCTGCGGAGGCCCTGAACACAATAGCCACTTTCCCCCAGAGAGTTCATAGTTCCGAAGGGAGGCGGAGCTCCCCCCAGATTGCTGAACTGCTGGGGAACTAACGAGTGGGAGAGTAGTGAAGGTCTGCTAATGGGGCCCCTCTCTGGCCCCTTGATGGGCTACCTGCGATGAGATCCTTCTAATGCCCCTTACGAGATGTTTACTAATAACACCCTTCTGCATAAGTTTATGTTTTGTTTAAAATAGATAACATAGTAAGAATGTTACATATGTACGGCATGCTTGTATCTAAGGTAGATGTTGTAGGCTGCCCACTCGGTGGTGTCTAATAATAAGTGGAGCAAGTACTAAATAGCATAATTAATTAATTATGATGCAAACTTCTCACTGGATGGTCTTTCTTATCTAATAGGTACTGTCTCTCACGTTAGGAATTAACATAGACGTAAACAGAAATGACTCTGAATGATGCCTTCTAACGTTGTAACAGCTACTAAGCTGAAAAATGCAAGTGTAATTATTTAACATGTGATGATATGCACGAAATGCCAATGAAAATACGTTTTAAAAAAAAGGTAATATGTGTGGTGCTTTGGAGTGTAAGTATTGTGGGGTTGTGTTATTGTCGTAAAAAGAAGAGGAGGGTGTTGATGGATGAAAAGATGGAAGGCTGAGAATAGGTTTGTTGGTGACAGAAAGGGGTCTGTTAGGAGTAAGTTGAGCAGGAAGTGTGTGTCTAGATGGGATATAGTTAGGTATGGTGTGGATTTGGGTTGTGTTGGTGTTGAGTGGATTGGTTAGAGGTAAAGGATAGAGTGGTGTTTTCTGTGTCGGTGAAGGTGCAAATGTGTGGTAGTTAGAGTAAAAGGGTGTAAAGGTGTGGTTTGTGGGGTGCTGAAAGATTGAAATTTTTGTAGAATTAGTTTGTAGTAAATGAGTAGGGTACATTTGCTGTGAGATTGTTAATCTGGTTATGGATGTGGAAGGGGCAGGGTTGGTGGTGGTGCATGAGAAAATGGGCAGCATCTTTGGCCCTAGGCCCAACCAGTCCAGAACAGGCCCAAACAGGCAGCTGCTTTTGTCCTCTCCGCCCTTAACCTCAACACCCGGTCTGAGATGCCCTGAACCCTGACCTTAAATAGCACTAGAAATCAGGTGACCCCTTCGGCCAATGGGAACCATAGCCCTAACCCTAACCAGTCAGAACACTAGCCCAGAGACCTAGGACCAATAGAAACCAAGCCCTTAAAACCAATCACAGCCCTAGTCCAACCTGCCAATCAGAAACCAAACCCTAAGTCCTAGGTCCAATAGAAACCCTAGCCCCATGAACCAATCAAAAACCCTAGACCTATCCGCCAATCAGAACACTAACCCTAAGCCCTATGTCCAATCGAAACACTAACCCTGGGACCAATCAGAAGCCTAGACCTACCAGCCAATCAGAACACTAACCCTAAGCTCAATAGAAACACCATATACAGCAGCCAATCAAAGCACAGATGTAACGCCCAATAGCAGCTTATATAAGGGGCGTGTGAACTCAAGCTCATGCTGCTGGGCAGGGGGTTGGAAGTTGCTCCACAATTCAGAATCTCCTTGGAGACAGAGAGGCTCAATCCACATTCTGTGGTTCTGCAGGCAAGGGCCCAGACTAGGCCTCTATCAATGCTGCTTTTCCAACACTTAAACAACTCACTCTCCTAGCGAAAAAACAGGTGCTACAATCACTTTCCAAACACAGTTTAAAACACTAAGAGCAGATGTGAGAGGCTGGCTCAGTATATGATGTACACTTATTTAAGTGGACACCTTGCACTGATCCAGGCAACCTTTATGGTTAATTTAGTGGTCTTAGACAACCTTAGAAAGCTCTCTAAGTGGTAGCTGTGGAGAGCAGCCTTCAGGCTTAGTCCAGAAGGAGTGTAAAGCAGCTTGGTTTACCAGAACACAATCTTATTGGTATATATTAAGTGAAAAAGAACCACACAGTGTATTTATAAAAATATGTATTTATTATAAGACACTCACTAACACATACAGATATCTCCTAGCCGTAGATATATACAATGCACACAATACTATCAATAGAAACAGGTAAGTAGTACAGAATGCACAGTGGTCCCCAGGGGGAGACTAAACCATATACTAAAATAGTGGTATGCAAACCACTACTCGAGTCAAGACAATAGTCAGAGGACGTAGAAGTGCTGGGGATCCAAGGAACCACCCAAGGTGAGTATCTAAGACCCCCACGGAGGTCATGTGCAGTGTAGGAACACAACTGTGTTCTCCGTACAAATCAATGTGTAAGTCGTGGTTGCAATTTTAAAAAAAGAGGACCCTTCCCAGTGGACCCTGAAGGAACCCCGTGGAAGACAAGAGGTTGGAGAGCCACCCCACCGGTGGATACCTTAGGAACCAGGATACCTGCACCAGGGAAGCCGGGTGCATAGGTGTGAATTGGCGTGGAAACCGTAGTTGAACTCAATAGGAGACTTCAGAAAGATGCAGCTGCTGGAGAAGGTGAAAGTGTCTGGTGGAACTCAAAGGTGGACTCAAGATGTGAAGAAACTGCAAGCAGAGGGGACAGAGTCTATGCCACTCAGGAGTGACCAGGAGGCACGGAAGACGAATGCCCACTGATGTCGGGTGTTGCAGTCAAGCTGACGGTGACCTTGAAGCTGTAGCTGTGTGGACCAGGCGATCCTGTGGAAGACCAGGAGCCATACACGAGCTGTCCCATGTCGGATGTCGAGAGTTGAGGGGTCGGTGTCTGGCAGGAGCACCAACAAGCCTTGGAAACTGCAACCCACAAAGGAGTAGAAGAAGTTTCAATATCGGGACCAGCAAGGTACAGGCAACTCCCCACAAGCAAGAGAGTCAGGGCATGCCCCGAGCAATAAGGGGAGCCCAAAGAATTCAAAATGTGACCCTCAATAGGACGCAGAGGCTGGAGGCACTGGAGTCGCAAAAGGACCTCGAGCAGCTACCAAAGAAGCAGGCCCACGGTGCAAGCAATGCGGTGTTGTCAAAGATTCTGTTCACTGGAGATGCTTGAGGTTGGGGCTACTTGAAGCCCGAAGATCTTGGTGGAAGGAATTCAACAAGCCTTTGCAACTGCAAGTGGACACGGTGCACAGGGTTTCGGTTCCTGCGGCTCCGACGAGGGATAATGGCCTCAAACTTGGTGAGAGGACAAGGCAGGCATCAGTGGATGTGAAGAACTGCCACCTGTGTTGCTTAGCTTTCCGGAGTCCGTAGGAGCCCAGGATCACCAGACCAGTCAGCTTAGTTGCGGTGCCTTGAGATGCAGGAAAGTGACTCCTTCACTTCAAGGGAGATTCCTTAAGGTGTCTTGGATGTCCACAGGCCCTGGACGGGTTCCGGTATGGAGCACAGGCATGGACATTGCAGCAGACAAGCAGGGCGAAGAGATCCGGAGCAGCAGGAGTCTTCCCCGTTGCTGCCTTGATGCCCAGAGTGAAGTCCAGAGTGCCCAGACGGTCGAAGTTGAAGTGGTGTCTGAATTGTATTGTGTCCTATGATGAATCTGGGGACCCACCCACAGGTAAGCCCTTAAGTACCCTAAGGAAAGTGTTGGGATGATACAGGGGTCCCTCCCTAAGGAGGGGCTGAACAAGAGGGGGGATACTCCCCTGTCCTTTGTCTAGTTTTGTGCCAGAGCGAGAGCCAATGGCTCCCTGAACTGGTTTGAGCTGGCATATGCATGGAGGGCACCAAATGTGCCCTGCCTGCAGACTATGTGGCGCTGGCAAGCGCTCCCACGCTGCCCCAATACACTAAACCTGACCACCTCCCTGTGACAGGATGCCTATTGTCCGTGTTGTGTCTCTGGTTGGCAGCAGCCATGTTGTGCTGTCTGGGTCCAGAAGACTGGCACGGGGAGCACTGAGGGCCTAACGGAGGGCCTTCACAGTGTTTGGAATCATATCTCCCACACCGTTTACAGTGTGGGGGTATGATTCCAACATGTTTGATACCAAACACGACAGGGTTCGTTACAGCCAGTTTCGAATGGTCATTGCATAATGACGCGGTGCCCCTCTATATGTTATATGGCTGTCTCACTTACAACCTGGGAGAATGGACTCCGAAGGCTGTACGGGTGTCCTGCTCATGCAGGGGTACCCTCACACTTAGTACCAAGCACCCTGCCTTCAAGATTGAAAAGGCCTGCTATAGGGGTGACTTATAGGTTTTAAGTGCAGTGACCTTAGATATAGGGAAACCTATATCTTTTGTAAGCGGTGCTAGCACCAGCTTACACAGGTTGCAATGGCAGGCCTGTAGAGATTGTTTGAATGGTCTCCCATAGGTGGCATAATATATACTTCAGCCTATGGGGACCTCTGGGGTACCTATGCCCTGGCTACCTTAGTACCATATACTAGGGACTGATAAGGGTACCCCAGTACCCAATCTGGGATGTACCTAAGTACTTACAATTTAGGGGAGAAAGATGAGAGACTGGGGTCCTGATTAGCAGGATCCCAGTCAGACTAGTCATAAACAACATTACATCAAGCAAAAAGTGGGGGTAACCATAGAAGCAGATCCTACTTTCCTACAGAGGAGATAACTGCAGTCTCAGATCACACTCTACTTAGCCTCCAAGGTACAATATGTCTGTTTCTTGGTGGGGGGCGGGGGGAGGGTAATCTTGTTTCATTGACTTGCTAAGACAAATGGGAGCTGATGGTGGATTGTTTACACACAGGTCTGAGCACAATTAGGAAAGAAACTAAGAGGAATAACCAGGCAGTCACGGACTGGTGAACAACAACAGATTTTGAACTACAAAGCCCACAATGCAACAGGTAAATTAAGGCAATCACATGCAGGTAAAACCACAACAATACAGGTGAAAATGAGAAAGTCACGGGTAGAGGAAAATCACTCAATCATACATCCCTATATGCCATTCGGGATGACTTACATATAATCAATATCCACAAGAAACAAGCTTCCAAAACGTATTTGAATTTTTGTCAAGTGAATTTTGCCTCAAATCATTCCACATTCTGTGCTGTTTCTGTAATATTGTTTACTGGCTAAGAGAATTTTGAAATCTTTCTGGTGCTTAATCAAGGACTACTCAACAGTAGGATACTACTTTAAGTGACTAAGGGCTTGATTTAGATCCTGGCTGTAGTTTGCTCCGTCACAAGTGTGACGGATATCCCGTTCCCCAAAATATAAATCCCATAGGATATAATGGGATTTATATTTCATCGGACAGGATATCCGTCACCATTGTGACGAAGTAATCCGTCAGCCAAGATCTAAAACAGGCCCTAAATCTCTAAACAATTCATGTTTCTTTCTGCCACATTCATGAATACACCACTCATGGTCCTCTCTATTACAATTTTTGATTGGTGGCTGAGTAATTTTAAAGGAGAAAATGAATTTCACAATTATTTAACCATCCTTGAGTAAACACTGTGCTTAATTTGAGCTGGTGGGGTCCACCAGCACTTATTTTGGGGGAATGGAGTTTATTTTTCTGCTTCAGACCGTTACCGAGGGCAAGCGAATGAAAAACATCCAAAGTGGAAAGAAGGAGGAAGAAAAAGACGGAAAAACCATCACCAATTTACATGTAATGGCTTACACTTATAAGTGGCAAAGACAGACCCTATAAATCCCTAATAGATAATAGGGCCAGGGGGTGCAATCAACCTATAAGTCCCTAGTATATAATAGGGAATGGAGCTATAGAGGCCCAGCAAATGTTTGCACCTGCATGCAGGCACTGCTGAGTGCTTGCTGTCTTTTCAAAGGCAGCTCCACCTTGCAGCCTGTCTTTAAAAGTAAATTCTTACAATTGGTACTGACAGACCCTTTAAGTCAGTAGTATATAATAGGACTAGGGGGTTCAAACTACCTATAGGTCCCTAGTATATAACAGGGCATGGAAGTTTAGAGGCCAAACAGATTTCCTGCACTTGCATGTGATGGAGCAGAGATGTTATCTTTCATCTATTTTTACACAGAAGTGATAATGACAAAAATGTGCGTTATGCTCCATGTATCAAGAAACACACCAATGAAGCTCTGATCTAGCTACTGCATCGTAAAAGCATGCAGAAAGTTAGTAATAGTTTTCTGATAATGCAATGGAGTTTATAAGTTGACATGAAGTCTGACATTTTAGTAACATCTGATCTTATGCTTAGATAAACGTGGGAAATAAAACGATAACACAGATAATTTCTATGTAAGAATAAAATTGCTTCATGTGTTAGAAAAACGAATAATAACCTTAGAATGTGTAACATGAGCACTGACATTGACAAGAAAAGTAGGTGTTACACGATGTTATGAATTGCACTTTGTTAAAGTTAATTTCTGATGTGCTTTAAAACCTGTATGTATGTATGAACATATAAAGTGCTAAAGAGACTTCCAAAAATTATTTATGAAGAAATAGTGAATGTTAAGAAAATGTATGAGTACCCTATACTTACATGAATTAATTGCAAATCATATTGAAATGATATTAATATGCTTAAATGAAGAATTAATGCACTGTTCTACATAATGTGAGATTCATATTTTAGCTTAAATTCATCGTGCATAAGCTGTGTTTTATGAAGGCCTCAAACTTTGCTTCCTTTCCTAGTATGAACTTATGAACTGAATAGTCTGAAACCTATGGAAACCTTTCGTAAAGTTTCCACTTGTGTTCTAATACTCAATCGCCTTCTTTCACGTTTGTATCTTACTTGACTAAACTTGCAACAAAAGTGTTACTTCCTAGAGCAAATGCTTGAGAATGGACAGACAGGAGATGAGAGCATGAAATCATCTATTTTCCAAATGCTACAAATGATCATACGACTAAATTATAGTGGTGCTAAGGAAATTGTGAGTAATGGATTACTTAATTCTTCCAGATTTGTATACTTTTACTTACTACATCATCTCATCCTATCGTGAGCAACCACTGGAACAGAGTGGTTTGACAAATTTGGTGTTGACAAGGGGTGTAAACCTGGAATCGATGGAGCATAATTGACTACATTTTGAATTAAGATAGTCACCCCCCTTTACCCACTTGCAGTACAGAGACTGACGATTCGGACTTCCAGAAACAACACGAACTGTGACGTTATACTGCGTTCTGTTGCTAGCTGGTATGCTAACATAGTGAAACCTTTTCGGCTGGAAGGGTTTGTGTCAGAACAGCTGTGGCATTGACGCTAGAGTGCAGACAGAGGCTGACGAATCTGTCTATGAACTGGAACTGGTCATTTGGATATTTGAATCTCGCACAGAATTTATAAATGCATAATAAATCTGATCGCTATTAAATTTAGGTTGTATGCAAATTATTTGAAATCTAACAAGGAATATAAAATAAGATAAATTACTTTCTGTCTCATTAATTTGTTTGTGACTAAATTTAATTTGATGGTTAACTAAATTGGAGGTGGGATTACTTAAGAGTTTATACCCAATGATTTATGTTACCAATTATCCTATTCCAGGTCCTCATATGAGAATTGTTTATCCCCCTAAGCATTCCAGTCCCTTTCAGGACAGAACAAGATCCATTGGAGGATCTAAGTGGATTTGAAATGGTAGCTGAAGTTAATCTGGGTTAAGAGAAACTAAAGTAAATAAGATAATTATTGAGGCCCAACATGTTGATGCTACAGCACGTGTGCACTGCTGAGTGCCTGCTGTCATTTTATGGTTCAAATCTCTTTTATTGAATTTCACAAAAAACAGCTTAACAAAGAGCGACACATCAGTCTATAGGCACACAGTAATCCGATTCAATTATCATAAAGTAAAGGAAAACCACCCCCACCCAAACTTCCTCCCCCCACCTACCCTAGTACTCATGCAATGTATTGAACAGGTGTGATATCATAGCCTATGAAAGTCTATGGTTAGTTGGAGTCGCCTTGCGTCGTCGGGGGCGACATCGGTCAGCTGTAGTAAAAGTATTTAGGACACGTGAGCTCCGTAAATTCAGAAGAGAGTAGCGCTTTGAATGGGCTCCAGAGTTTCCCATATGGGGCAGAATGTGAAGTAAGAATAAGGGCGATCTTTCCAACCCTAGAATGTGGCCTAGTCAGTGAAGCCACCCTTGATATGTTGGGATACATCCTGTCCCCGAGTTCGCTAATATGTTTTGAAGGGAGGCTCCTAGTGCCAACCCTATCTGCCTTCCTCTACGTGGGAAGGTGACCGGGTTGGGCAGGCCTAAAGGTATATAAGAAGTGAATCTGGAAATTGTGTGGTCAGGTGTCGTCAATTACCTTAGTCCAGTAGTCCTCTAACCTAGGACAGTCCCATAAGAAATGTAATAATGTGCCTGGAGCCCCGCAACCCCTCCAACAATCTGGGTTTCATTCCGGATTCCCTCTATGGATGTGCATTGATGTTAAATACCAATATGTAGTTATCTTTACTGCAGTTGCTATACTAGCAGCGTTGCAAGCCGTATGTTGCACTCTGTAATACACTTCCCCGCACTCCTTTGATGTCAAGGGCCTCCCTAGTTCAGTTTCCCATCTTTTCTGACCCGCAGTTTGGGGGAGTGCAACAGACTGATGTAAAACATTATATAAATCAGAAATGAGTTGTTTATCAGACGTTTTAGTCACTAGCCATTTCTCATAGGGACTGAGAGCTATCTGAGCCTCTAAGCGATAGGGGGGCTGCAACACCTAGTATCGCACCTGTAGGTAGGGATCCTCTCAGTGTCCGGGAGCGCATAATCGTTAAGCAGTTGGTCGAATAATATTATCCCGTCTTCGTCAAATAGATGACCCACTGATCAACATTTCGCACACTCCCACGGGTCGCGTAGTCTTCACCTGAAGGGAAATCGAAGTTGCTGGCCCCATATTTCCAATGTAGCTCTAGTGATTGGAGATACATAAAGGCTTTTCGGGTGTTGAGCTTTCTTTAAGAAAAGGATTTCCATAAATGCCGACCTGCTATTGCTCTGTCCTGAAATAGCCAATGCTTTTTGGATTCCTCTTAATTCCATTCCACCCCATATCTTAACGGTGTCACTCTAAAATATTGTTGTAGATTGGGAACACCTAGGCCACCCCCAGCAACAGAGAGATAGGCTTGCTCCCTCTGCATGTGAGTGCCAGTATCTGCCCACACAAATCGATTCAATTCATTCTGTAAGGTCTATATCAGCCCAGAGGGGGGTATCACTGGCTGGGTCACAATTAAAAACAATATCTTCAGTAGAACAGTCATCTTAAGGACAGCAACCCTTCCAAGCCAGGATAGTTTATAATTACACCACCAAGCCAGGTCTCCCTTTAAAAGCCGAAGCAGCGATCCATAATTGAGAGCTGTTGTCTTTTGTATCATAGTAGGTAATTAGATCCCCAAGTACGTGATAAAGTCAGGGGTCCATTTTATTGGGTATTGCAATGCTAGTTGTGCTACCGTTGTTGGGGTTGCTATTAAATTAAGAGCTTGAGACTTACCGATGTTAATGAGAAAACCTGCTGCCTGACTAAAGGTCTCTAGCTCAGCTGAGAACACCGGGAGAGAGACAGTAGGGGTATCCAGGGCCAACAAGACATTATCTGCATATAAACTAATGGTATACTGTTCCCCCCCCAAACTTAACCCCTGTAATATTTGGGTTATCTCGCACCCATTGGGCCATCGGCTCCATGTAAAGGGCAAACAGCAGTGGCAACAATGGGCATCCCTGCTGTGTACCCCTTTCTATAGGGAACGGTTCTGCTGCCTGCCCATTAACTCTGTCTGCTGTTTGAGGATGACTGTAGTTACTCAGGACCCAGGCCGTAAACCGGTCCCTGAAACCAAAATGGGGAAGCATCTTCACTAGGTAAGCCAATGAACGGAATTGAAGGCCTTCTCAGAGTCTATCGTTAACAATACTATTTCCCAAAAAGAGTGTTTGGCCTTATCTATCAAATGTAGAATGCGCTTGGTGTTATCACTGCATTGTCTGTTAGGAATAAAAAAGTCTTGTCAAATTTGGGGCGAGCACTTGACAGAACGTCTTATAAAAAGGGCTGAAAAGCTGTCCAGACCCGGCGCTTTCAGGGGTTTATGAGGGAAATGGCAGCTATGACTTCTACACAAATTGGGCATTCCAGAGATTCTACCTGTTACGGGGAGAGTCGTGTGGTATTTGCATCTTGGAAGCATGAAGTGGATGTTTCTGAATCAAGAGGTTGACCGGTATACTAATCCCAGTGAAATCCCAAAAATAAGAGAGTATGATATTTTCTCAACCATCTCAGAGCCATCTGGACCCTGCAAAGACTGCACACTCGCCATTTGCCTTTGCATACGCAGTCTGTTAACTAAGAGTTGACCACATTTGTCCACACCTATATAGAATGAATGCCGTATCCATATTAAGGCACGCCAATTGAGTATGAGCTGCTTCTAATTGGTGGCAGAACCTTGGGGCCCCTGTACATTGATGGATGTGCTTCAGTTCTCTTACCTTTTGAGAGAGGTGATCTCTCCTATCTTGAAAGATTTTATTGTCTGCGGCTGAGACAGCAATTAGTTCCCCTCTAAGCACAGCTTTTAGGGCTTCCCGTAGTGTTGTGATCATGACATCAGGAGTGTCATTAAATTCCAGAAATTGAGCTATGGCCTTACTTAATTGGGTCACCACTTCGGGTTGTGTAAATGTGTTTCCCGCAGTCCCCATGCTCGTGTGTGCTGAGTAGCTGGGGGAATTGCCACATTGAGGGACACAGCGGAGTGATCTAATAGGGAGCATGGCTCTGTCTTTGAGGTCATATACAGGGCGAGGTCATCTTTGGTCCCTAGATAGTAATCTAGGTGGGCATACGTTTTATGGGCATGGGAGTAAAAGGTATGGTCCTATGTGCGAGGGTGTTTCTCTCACCAGATGTCCTGTAGCCACATCCTCTGTATCCATTCTTTATCCCTTTGTGTGAGAACCCCAGTCCTATCATAACATTGTGCTGATCTATCTAACATGTTATCAGAGACCAGTTTGAGATCTTCCCCCAACAGTACCAGCCTGTCAGTAGTGCATAGCACCTCTGTAATTGCCTTGCGGATGAAGTCTTCTTGCTAACATTAGGGATGTATGTAGCACCTATAGTGAGAGAGCGATCTCGAACAGTCAAAGTGTAGACAAGTAGTTCTATGTTCTATGTTCAAGACATATCACTCACCTTGGAGGTAAACACTCCCACTGCTGAAGACCCAACGCCAACTTCCTCTTGTACGCACTCAGCTACGTCCTCTCGGGCAAGCCTCCCAGCTCCCAACAGCAGAAGTCAAGCAACGCCAACCAGTGCTACCACTTTCCCAAGCACAGGAGCAGATGCTGATATAGAAGTATGTGTCGAACCCAAGGCGTGTCACTCACCTTGGAAGCGGAGGTCCCCACTGCCAGAGTCACTGCGTCACTATCCTCCGGACTGCTCCCGGCTAGGCCCACTCAGGTAGGCCTCTCAGCTCCCCAACCTCTGGGGGTCAGGCTTCAACAGCGAGCCGCCCAACACTCTCCAACTACCAGCCTACGTGGTGGGCCAAGTCCCCACCAGGCCCACCTTGTAGAATCCAGGGGGGCCCAGTGCCGACTCCCCCTCCAGGAGAATGGGAGCTCTAGCATCAATTGATCTTCAATGTGCTTCCAACACTGATCAGGGGAAGTGCTGCTCCTATATGGGGCCCCTGATCCACCATCAGGCCCCAAGGTCACCTCCGCAACTTAACCTCTGGCCAAAATCCACAGCCATCGCCTCTCGGGTCAGGTCTGCTCCAGGGACCGCTCGACCCAATGCTCCACTGCATGGGCGGTTGCGCAGCAAGGCAAAGCGCGATGTTGTTAGGCGAGCGAGGCCCAGCTGCTCACTGTCTGCTTTTCCTCTCGGCTGCAGTGCATCCGCTCTTGGCCTCCTCCCATGTCGACTCGCTCACAGCCCCGACAGTCACATAGGCCCCCGGTGCTCCCGTCTCAGTGGAGGCAACTCTTCGGGGATGGAGAGACCAAAGAACACGTCTCACAGCTCCATCATCTTGGCCTCGCCCCCTTCTCACATTTTAAAGGCAGCCTTGCTTTGCAGACTCTCTTTATAAGTAAATTGCATGCAAATTCGACTTTGGTAGTGTAGGCACTTTAAAAGTGATAATCTACCTTATTTTTACATATTAGGCTCCCCAAGGTCTCTTCTAGGTGTCCCAAGGGTGGGGGCCATGTAACTGTAAGAAGGGACATTATAAAAGACCTTATAAAATATGTTTTATATGCCCTGGTGAGGAAAAACAGGCCATTTCATTTTTTCCCATTGTAGGTACTTATTTCCATAGGCTAACATTGAAATATTTTTTTTAAAGTAAAACTATTGCTAGGAAAGGAGTAACATGTCATTCAAGGACCTAAAAGATTGGCATTGATGAATTCAACTTGCCACTGTTAATTTGTCATAACCAGTACTGAAAAGACGTTACAGGACTTTCTTTTCCGGGAGCCAAAATATAGCTTTCTAGCAGTCTCCCATGATTGGTCAGCTCCAACAGGCTTAGCCAGGCTGCTTTGAGTTGGGCTTAAGTGGCCTGGCCAGAGCAGAGGTTATCTGATGGTGGGAGTTCTGCAGCTGCAAAGACCAGACCAGGCAGGGTGATGGGCAATAAAACCTGGGTTTCAAACAGAGAAGGACTGTAAAGGAATGCCAGGCTTACCTACCCCCACATGAACCACACTGTGGGTTGGTTTAGTCAGCTCTTACTCCTCTGGAGTGATTTCATCCATTTTGGATTTTGAAAGTGCAGTGTTTTGTGGCACAAGAAGATGCCACACTTTGGAGGAAGTTGTCATACTTTTGGGTGGCACTCAGCATCTCATTGGACAGAGGTGCCCCCCCTGCCTGTTGTCCCAGAACACTGAATAAACATGTGAACGCTGCATAGTCTCTCAGATCTGCTGCCTAAAATTACAAGGAGAAGAAGGACTGCCCTGCTGGAATCTGGATTTGCACCCAAAGGCCTGCACTCTGACTGACTGCGCCTGCTGTACAATTTGGTACTAACGCCCTGGGGACTGTCACTTGCTTCAAGAAGGATTAAGGAGTTGAATCCCTGCAAGCTACATGTTAACAGATCCCAACTGCATCATCTCCACCAAGAGCCCCCATACTGAAGAGCTTCCAGTGGACTTTCAATGATTTGGCCAGGTGCATTGTGGGAATTATAGTCAGGCATCCCAGAGCCCATCTAGGAGATTCCAGACCTTTGGGTTGGTGTTTTGGACACTTTTAACCTACAAAGATACCTTCAGCCATGACCCGGCCAGGATTTCAGGTTCATCCGGCTGAAAGCTCCATAGCTCCAGACTTCTAGGATTTCACCAGGGCCTCGCAGAAAGTCAAGCTGGCGAAACCGCACTAAATCCGGCCTGCTGTGGGGGGTCACTCGACGTTGGAATAAAAAGCTCCAGAAAAGTTTCTAAGCGTGAAGGTAACATTTTGACTGAGGCCTCCCGCTTAGTGTATCCGAAAAAAGTTGTCTACGGTTGGTGTATGTGCAGTTACAGCCCCGTTCTGGATCTTAAAAGGTCCTCAAAGAAGGTGAAGGTCCTACAGAGGAGCACGGTCAGAAAGCCCACCAGAAGTCTACTGGTAAGTGAAAGAAGAGATCCTGTGCCTTAGCGAAACACAGAGCCATCATCAATACAAAGCAGAAATGCTAATGGCAGAGTGCAAGAAGTGCTAGAGGCAGAGATGACCAGGCACAAAGAAAGGCTAAAGGCAGCGACAATCGGGTACAAGAAATGAAAGTCAACGCCGAAAAACAGACAAAATGCATTATGACCTCAAAAATCCAGTGAGGCGACTCGAGCACAAACACGGGGGTTGTGTTTAAGAAGCTGTTGGTCCCTGCAGAAACAACCAAAAAGGCAGCTGGTGGTATTCAGCACAACTCAACAGTTCTTCAGGAAGCTGAAGTTCTCCAATGGCTGCAGAAAAGAGCGCCAAATATGGTGCAGCTGCGTTACTGAAACCACCACTGTCATTTGACACCGCCAAAAGCAGAATATTGGAGCCAGATGGACGGCATGGATTGAAACGTTTGATGACTTCATAGATGTTCTAGAAGAAGTAGATAACAAAAGAACATCAAGGAGCTTATTTACAAGCCCCTTGCGCCACTTTTGCGTCATTTTTAACATGGGAAAAATGACGCAAAGGTGGCGCAACGGGCTTGTAAATCTGCCCCCAAATACTTAAAGAACCTTGCAGGTGATGGAGTGAAAAAAGTGAAAAAGAAAATATCATGAGCTGATGATGTATCGCACCATCAAATCAAAGAAAAGTTAGAAGCCAAGTTCAATCCAATGCCAAATGTTGACTATGAAAGGTACATTTTAAACCATGCAACACAACAAGCTGGTAAAATGATGCATGAGTCTGTCGAAAGGCTTAATAACCTCATCAAGAATTGCAAGTTCAGTAAAAATTAAAGGGCGAAGAGCCCCTCTGTCTCAGGGTCATCAATGGTTGCCTCTCCAATTCGTTCAGAGGACGCATGCTAAGAGAGACACTCAGTCTATTAAAGGTACTCATGGCTGCAAGAGCTGAGCAACGTGCGGATCAACCTGCTGCTGATAAGGAAGCTGGAAAAACCCAGCATTCAGACCGACTCTGTGTCGGAATCGGTTCCAACCAACTCGGAGTCTCAAAATGCCGGTCGGAACCGAGTCGGAAAGATCGAATGGTTACCTTCTATCGTAATCGGTTGGTCAGACAGAAATGTTTCCGAGTCGGTCGGAAACATAGGTTCCGACGCGGGTTTGGAAAATCCGAAAGCCGTTCGGAGCCTTTCCACCCGACATCATAATGAGGCCCTAAGTGTGTCACAACGAGAATTGAAAATGGGTGCCAGACAGTTCCAGAAGCCTTCTAGCCACGTTCACAAGGTCAAACGGCTATATCAATTGAGGCAAGTAGAAACTAAACGAAGTTGATCATCATCTAATTCATCTTCAAAGGGCTCTTCAGCATCATCATTGAGAGACAGTGAAGAAGATGGTGGTGCAATGGTGATGTCGACCGCAGAAAGACATGCACATCTAGGATTGGCTGTGTGCAAAGAAGAGCACAACTCAAAGAGAGATTGTCAAGTGATAAGACCAAACTCATTTGGCCGATACCCCAAGATCACACTAAAGCTGAATGGCTGTCCTACAACTTTTATTATAGACAGTGGAGCATCGATCAATATAATGCCGGCAGAAAAAAATACAACAAACTGTCTCCGGTATCACGTCTAATACCATCGAAAAACAAAGTGTTACAGGGATTCTGCACATACACAGAACTATGCGCAGGATTATGGGACCTCGGTGTATAGGGGCTAAGCCTTCCTACCACCTTAGTGCCCACGAGCCCAGGACTGACTAGCTATAGTGTCTCACTTGCTCTCCTACTCACAAATGGAGAAACCAATGATTTGACACCCCAGAACACAACACTCGCGGATCTCTCAGGAATCGCGGTAACAAGACACACCTTTTCGCTCACACTCTCGCACTTGTCCACAATAAGATCTGACAGAGACACGAAGATAGTTTAAAATATTTATGTTAACTAACGTGCTCTACAATGCAGTATACATGCCACAACAAGCATAAAGATACATAACACCAATATCGTTAGCATTGCAGTAAGGCCATATATCATAAAGGGAGACATCATTATACAAAGACTATGGAGAAAGGACTACAGTGCCTTTGCTCCCTCCCCTTGGTAAGCAGAAGTATTATTATATAATAGAAGATCTCTGGGCTTTGTCAGCAGACCCCATACCTCAAGCCATAGATCGTATTTCTACATCACAGATGCGGGTTGCTCTTCTCCCTGGAAAAGTCCCTCTCCAAGTGTCTGTCAACCAAACATGCATCCCCAAAATATCAAAGTACGAGTCTGCAGCAAAAACAGCATCCCCACAATATCAAAGTATGAGTCTCCAGCAAAAACAGCTGCACTGGTATGTTTTGTCAAAGTGCTAGGGCCTGACCAGAACAGAATAACTAGAGGCAGTGTTTATCGACCTTGCTCACAATGTTCAGACTAAACTCCAGGAACAGGCAGAGAGCGAGCACAGCAAAGAGTTCCCATGTGAAAGGCATAAACAGAGTCTCGCAAAAACAAAGACATGTAGTGTTGTGCGCAAAAGCAGCATCATGGCTACCGGGCTCATGCTAACTTAAAGATGTCGACAAGGTCCCCAGCGACCACGTGACAAAGGTGTACACATGGGCTGCTTCTATGCCATTGCGAAGTCAAGGGTCATTCGTAGAGACCATGAGTCATGAGAAAACGACAATACAAGCCTACATTCACGTCCTCCAATGTACTTCGTTAAATGCATGTCGACTCAGTTTCAGCACTGCGGTTGACATGGGACTGATATTCAACCACTACAACCTTAATGCACATTCTGAAATAGTGAGTCAATTCCCGTAGTTGTTTCATGGACTTGGGAAACTCAAGACAATGAAGGTGCAACTTCACATTAATGAGGACATTTGCCCTATTTCTCAGGGACACCCTCAGATTGCTTTTCATTTACAGGAGGCCTTTCAGAAAGAAGTAGAAACATTATTAAAGCATAACTTTGAGCGCGCCATTGGTTGTATGCCATGGGTTTCGCCCATAGTGGTAGTGTCAAAAAAGAACAGTGCGCATTTGTGTTAATATGCACCAGACCAACAAAGCAATTGAGAGAGAAAGACATCCAGGTCCACATGTAGCAGACATGATTACACAGCTGAATGGCACCAAAGTCTTCTCACGTCTTGATTTGAACAAAGTATACCATCGACTCGAGCTGGAAAAGAACAGTAGGTACATTACTACTTATTCAACTTGTGTTGGCTTGGTTAGATCTGAGAGACTCAGTTTTGGTGTGTCGTCAGCTGCAGAACTTTTTCCGGATGTCAATCATCGAGTAATTCAACCTGTCACACATGCTTTTAACTACAGTGATGATATATTAGTGTTTGGTGCCACACGAAAGGAACACAACAAAGCTCTTACACAAGTAGGCCATTTTCTCGCAGATACAGGTCTCACGTTAAATGCAGAAAAGTGTGAGTTTCACCAAAACAAATCTAAAGGGGGAATGACTCTCAGACTCTGAAAAAGTACAATCATTGTCCTCCACCTCGCCCCCGCAAGATGTAACCATGCTGAAATCCTTCTTAGGCATGGCCAGGTATTGCTCCAGATACATTCATGATTTTGCCATGGTGAGTGTCCCATTAAAAGAGTTAGCAAAGAAGAATGTCCACTGAATATGATCAAAGTTTCAAGAAAATCAAACACACAATTGAAAATGCAACTGAATTGGCTTACATTGACCCAAAGTTACATACAGAGACTGTTGTAGATGCAAACCTGGTGGGGTTGGGAGAGATCCTTGCCCAACACCATGGACATCCAAATGCTCAGAGCCGCATTGTGGCCTATGCTAGCAGAAGCCTATCTCAGACTGAACGTGCCTATTCTCAGCCAGTAAAAGACAGACCGGCTGTAGTGTGGGTTTGTGAAAATTTTCATGTGTTTCTGTACTGAAAGCATTTCACTCTTGTCACTGAACACCAGGCATTGCTCACCATGTTCAGAAATCCAAAAGCCAAGATGCCCCCTCACATCAAGAGGTGGGGGTTGAGTTGCAAGAGAATGAGTACACTATTGTGCATAAACCAGGGAAGGATCAAAACCCCGCAGATTACTTCTCACAAGTGCCATTACAGCGCAACAGTGCAATGTCTAAAGCGTACATCAATTTCATAATAAAGTTTAGCACCCCCTGCAACTTTATCCATTGAGCAGATCATTGCTGCTGCCAACACAGACAGAGACATGCTCACACTCAAGGATATCATTGCAACGCAATCATAGAGAAAGCAAACTCGGCCTCTCACAAATTATGTTGAATATCAAAAATTCTAAAATGTGCAGTAAGAACTTTCTGTCACTCAAAAAGGTATTATTCTAAGAGGTTCGAGGATTGTGATACCTGAGAGCTTGAGACAACAAGTCATTGAACTTGTACACGAAGGACATCGTGGCATTGTCGCCACCAAGAGAGCCCTCAGAGAGTGTGGTTTCCTCGCCTTGATGAATAAGTGGAGAAGGAACAGGAAGCATGTCACCTCTGTAACTGCTTATCCCCCAAGACAGCACAGCATCGGCTAAATGTCTTACCTTCCTAAACAAGCGTGGGACAAATATTGCAGTTGATTTAGTTGAACCTTTAAACAATGGCCATCATCTCACGTTAGTTATTGATGAGTACTCATGTTTTCCCTTAGAGGAAGATTTATCATTGACAACCCTTGACAAAGTCCAGTGACATAGGCTGGATGATATTTTTGCAGCATGGGGTGTTCCCTCCTTCTTCAAATCCAACAATGGTCCGCCCTTCAATAAATGCAAATTTAAGGGCTCGTCAAGCATTAGAAAAGCACACCTCTCTGGTCACAGGCATATGGCATTGTTGAACGATTTATGGGCACTCTGAAGAAAGAAGTTCAATGAGCTGCGCTCGAAGGAGCAATCCCAAGTCAGCCTTATGTCCAGCCCTTTGTGCCTATCCATCAACTACCCACTCTACAACAGGTGAGAGCCATGCCACCTTGCTGTTTGGGAGAGCCATTGGAACAAAGATACCTCAATGGACCACGAGTTGAGTAATAGACACTTATGAGATTCGTGTCATGGACACTTCTCGCAAAAGTAAGATGAAGGTCTATGCAGATAAGCGCCGATGCACTTGGGACACGGTTTTTGAGGACAGAGACCGGGTCCCAGTCAAACAGAAACAAAAATGCAAGACTGACACTCCCTTACACACTGAACCATTGAATATCATGACAAGTAAAGGACATATGGTGACCGCTCAACGTCCCGTAAAGTCCATTACGAGAGACTTGTCACATTTCAAGCATCTGCCTCGATGCTCGTCAGCTCCAGACCTTACGAGTTTGACAAGTCCACTTGAGTGCCCAAGTCAATCATCTACAAAGCCAGATGACAGTGCAACTCCTTTCCCTGATATGACTTGATCAGAAAGATTGGTGCGAGCTACTCGAAGACTCATTGAGGAACTCTAAGAGGGAGATGTAGTGTTGTGTGATCATGTGCAGTGTGGTCCTAGGCGGACTCCTTACAAAGTTACGGAACCAGTTGTGAGGTATTTGGGTGTGTCTGGGTGGGTCAATAAAGTCTATGACACAGTTCGTGCAGTTAACGGTTGCATGCCAGTGAATAAATATGTATATTACAGAGCTCAGTGTGTGGTGTAGTCCTTTTATGCTCCAGAGCTGGGGTGGATGCTACAGAGACTATAAATTAATTTGATAGCTGGGGCATAAAGGACCTACATTCAATAACAGGTGCATACATTTTCTACAGGTTCAAATGAGAACCTGCCCAAAATACACAAAACAACTCTACATCAAAAGAAAGTAGGTGGTAAGACGATGGGTGCTGCCAAGACCTTGGCATAATACAGGTCTATAGGAAAAGGGAGACTGTCAGCTTTCCATCTATTCACAGGATAAAATCTACTTCCAACTAATCCCACTCCTGTGTAATGTCATGTGCAATCATGTAAAGTCACAGTTAATCAGTACTGTCAAGTATTGCCATTTCAGAAATTCACAAAAACATCCGAAGGATATCCTCGAGAACATCTTCAGGAGAACAAGATCTGACATCAACTGACTAAGCAATTGACTCATTCCCTCATTGCAAGACAATCTAGGATTCTGATATTTCATACCCCATAACCAGAGAATGGTCCTGGAAGGCAAAGTCATGCAGTATCTAGGTGACAAAACATTGGCAAGTAAGTGATGACTTGTCCATGGCCAAAATAAGGGAAACAAGTCTATCGTCATCCCTGATTCACTGCTTACAAAATCCAGGACCCTCACCTGCATTGACTTTCAATAAAATGTGCAAGGGTTTGTGACCCTGACTGTCATTTACACATTGTGACACATAACAGTTACTCTTCTTGTGACTATCTTGATAATCATATTCCCAAACTCCTCATAGGAGTAGACTCAGGAGTCTCCAACGAGTATCTTGTGAGCTACTGGTAGCTCACCATCTACCTGTAAGTAGCTCTCTTATGTGCAGCTCAGCATACTAAATTTGAAACTTTTGCTTGGTTGAAATAGTATATGTATAACAAAATTGAAAAACGTGTATTCGATGAAAGATCTTCAAGTATTTTCAGAACTCATAAGCTGACATTTGGTGAAAAATGGCTGAATATCCAAAATAAACTTAAATCTGATAATTGAGCGATAAATCATGTGGCAATGATTGCTCATTGTGAAACGATTACTTATTACTCATATTATTACCTTGGGGCATTTTAGCTATTGGTGTTATTTATTATCCATGTAGAGGTATTCTTAATAAAAAAACAATTGTACATTACTGCTGGGAACTTTGATTAAGGAAATAACTACTAACAATATTGCATGGTATGGTCACTAATGTAATCTTGTCAGATGTGGTCAAGATTACAACCCCAATAATATCAGTAGCTCTGGAGGACTTTCATTCAATATAAGTAGCATTTATGGCAGAAAAAGTTGAAGAGCTCTGCTCTAGTCTTTCTCTTATTGCTTCCTGGCTCGATGAATGAGATTTATGACCATCAGAGGTGGACTGAAGCTCCAGTCTCTAACAGTGTCAGAAGCTTAAGGTTGCTGGTGCCGAGTAATTGATTCTTTTTTGTGAGGTCAAATTAATCAGTAACTTTGATTAGAATAATAAAAACCTCAGTTATTACTGCACTGACATCACAGCTTTAGTTCCTCACAAGAGTTTAGAATCTTCTAACAGCGTGCCCAAGGCAGGAGTTACAATCTGGGTGTCTTGTAGTTCAGCTACAGAACGTTCTACCATTTCCACACAGTGGAATCATTTTGTTAGAGCCCCTTTCATCTTGAAATTATCGTCTATCAAATTATCTCCATTCATGTAGAAGCCTGGAAATAAGAGCTCTATTTGAGGTTTGCTACTGGATCTGTGGCAACTGGTACTTTTGAATCTTGCCTGGAAAGGGACTGCATCTCACTTGTCGCACCAGCATTTGTCTTCTACCATAGCTTTGAGTGTCTACAAGGAGCCCGGCTTTATTTCTTTTCATAATCAAATATTTTCATCATAAACCCGAAGCAGCATCCAGAAATCTACTTATACCCGCAACCAGATAATCCAGATTGGTAAGAATTTTCACACATGTGCTGTCTTTGATATGAATTGTGGGATCTGTGTGCAGATAATCTACAATTGTGCGGATATCCTGCATTACAGGTGTGCCTTGGTCTTGTCTGCAAAGGCCACTTCCTGAGATGTCCTGCCAATCTGAAGCCGACCCTACCTGCTTACCAACAGTAAGCTGCCCTTGCTGCCGGTGCTGGCTGATGCTGGACCCCAGAAGGCCATAGTGGGAATCTCTGCAGCAAAGGAGCAGAGGGAAAATGGTAATGGCTGACCGTGAAGAGATATGCCTAGTGACTGTTGTGCAGGAGATGCACTGCATAGACCTCATTGGTTCTGCACTGGTCTCTGCATGTGGGGGAGGGTCAGAGGCCTGCAGCAACATCGGCAGTCAGTTGAGGCCATCGGAGATCCAGCAGTGGACTTGTTGAATTTGGTGGGAGCATGCTGTCTGAGCTCTGTCAAATCGGCTCCTGTGACATAGGACGGAAAATAGTTCTTGAGCTGCTGGGGAGGCTTTGCAGCCTGCTCCCTTGACTATCTCCTGCACTGGGCTGCTCTGCTGCACCCCAGATATGCACGGCAACAGCCTGTAGTTGCTCAAGGAAGTTGGAGCGGAGAACCCAAAAGACATGCAGTCCAATTTATGCTCCATCTAAGGGGTCCATTTTGCGATGTTGGACTACAGGCAAGGGCAACCCATAAATAGGCTTATTCAGCAATAGCACACTGCAGCAGGGCAAAAACCAGCCAGTCTAGAGGACCTCTATGCATGCTGTGCTTCGGGAAGGGGAGCAAGACCTCAGTGAGAGTACTGAGTGGCACGCTTTGTAGAGGGTCTCCAACCTTTTCTGTAATAAGAGCTAATTATGGTTAATGAAAATCATCCTGCACTACTAAGATTTAGTTATTTATTTATGTATTTATGTTTTTATGACACCGAAATAGTTTAATTTTGAAATATTATGGGTTGAAATCTATTGAAGATTTTTTTCAAACATTAGTTTATTAAATATTTTATTGATTTTTAAATATATTCTTGTTAGAAATGGGATTTCTGGTTGGCTAGGGCAAGCGCCTAAGCCAGGCAGAAACCACCACTCTAGTCAGGGCAAGGGAGTTACACACTGAAGATAACCCCTGCTCACCCCCTTGGTAGCTTGGCACGAGCAGTGAGGCTTATCCTAGAGGCAATGTGTAAAGCGTTTGCGCAACACACACACACAGCAGCGACACACTAGGCACGCCACAAAAGAAACTCCACACAAGGTTATATAAAAAATAGTCTTTGTATTATCCAAAACACATTAGAATTATAATCACACATATACACTGTGCCAATTGGCACTAGGCAATATTTACAGGGGATTATATACACCGGACAGGGCCAATCGGGCCACTGTCAGAACCTTTGGAAAGCACTAGTAGCAAATGTAAAACACAACCAGTAACTACTGGCAGAATACTGTACTCAGCATTAGCATGGGCGACATAAACGCATTATGTCTGCATCACCTTAGGCATAAAACATATTAGGAATAAACCACATTACGCAACCTCTGTAGGCATAAAACACATTATGCAATAGGCATCATAAGCATAAACATATTATGCAATAGGCATCACCCGCATAAACACATTATGCAATAATCATGGTGCATAAATCACATTAGGAGGGCACCTTAGTGACACTCCCTAGGTGCATACATCACCTTCTTTTAGGGCCTTGCGCCCTCCTGGTACACACAGGTACCAAACCTGACCCCAGGCCAACTGGCTTTTCACTGGGCTCCAATGCCCTCTGTCCAAAATGTCAGGGCATAAATGTAGGGCCTATCAAGTAGCCCTCTGGCTGCCAATGCAGCGAAGATACTGCGCAATGCGCTGGGGGCGTGGGGTGCAACTCACCCCTTCCTCATCCAGGAAAGAAAATGCCCCCGTGTTGCAGCTGCCCGCTCTCTCGCGGTGCAGCTGGAGGAGAAATGAGCACGGGCACTGCAGTGCCCCCTGAGTCCCACTCTGGGACTCTAAAAGCAATTTTGCCCCCAATAGGCACCCGTAGTGCCCCGCATCAACGGATTGCCGTGGGAGCCCCTCCTTCCCGGGGCTCCTCTCATGCAGGAGAAGGACTGGCACCAACGGTGCCTTGGGAGCCCCTTTACCGGGCTCCTTCGGTGCCGCTCTTGGCACAATACTGAAAGAAACGAAAAGGCCCGAGCGCAGCCCCACTCACCGGGGCTTCTCCGGGGACTCCTTCTGTGTTGCGGGTCTGGCACCGGCAATGTGCCTTGACCGGCCCCTTCCTTGTAGACTCCCACTGGCCAGACTCTGCTGAGGCCCGGGACCACACACAGGGCTCGCACCGCGGCTGCGGGAGCTCTGCCTCCAAGCAGGTTGACGCTGCCTCGCCTCCGGCCGCTCTGCTATTGGCCGGCCGTCAGTTTCCTTTTCCCGGCCCCGCCCACAGTCAGGCACGATGCCTGACTTCCTGGCCGGCTGCACTGCTTCTCCTTTCCTCTGGGCAAATGCGGGGTGGGCTCCCGCTCGTAACAAGCACAAATGCGGGGTAGGCTCCCACCAACACAGGACACCAATGCGGGGTGGGCTCCCGCCAACAGGAGCAAATGCGGGGTTGGCTCCCGCTTCACCCTCACCGGCAGGGCGGGGTGGGTGCCCGCTCTGTCGCGAAAAATACCCACAAGGCGGGGCAGGTCCCGCTGCACTTCTGGACCACGGCAATGCGGGGTGGGCTCCCGCTCCACCACCAGCAGCACGGGGGAATCCCTACGGCGGGGATTCCCTCTGAACGATCTGCAGCTCAGCGCTGCGAAGCCCCAGCACTCTCCCTGTCCTGGGAGAAATATCTAGCGCTCACAAGGCACCTAGGCAAAGCTCCAGTGAGAAACAAAAATGGCTGTTTGTCACTACCAGGACATGTCACACAGTTAAGGTACATGTCCTCCCTTTTACCGACAGTGCACCCTGCCCATAGGGCTAGCTAGGGCCTACCTTAGGGGTGACTGACATGCAGTAAAAGGGGGGTCACAGACGTGGCACACACTTTAGGTGCCACGCCACAGGGGCAGTAACACTGCGCGCACAGGCCCTGCAATGGCAGAGGCCTGAGACAGGTTTGAAAGGCTACTTTGGTGGGTGGCGCAATCAGCGCTGCAAGCCCACCAGTAGCATTTAATTTACCAGCCCCGGGTATATGAGATACCACTTTACAAGGGACTGACAGGCAAATTAAATAAGCCAAACAGGTGTAGACCAATCTTACCATGTTTATCACAGAGAGCACACGCACTTTACACTGGACAGCAGTGCTAAAGTGCCCAGAGTCCTAAAACCACCAACACCATGCCAGAAAAAAGGTTAGGAGGAAGGCAAAAAGTTCAGGGATGACCCTGCAAAAAGGGCCAAGTCCAACACAACCCCCTTCCAGTCAAAACGCAGGGTAGACCAATCACCACCTTGATGGGCTTCCCTGCTTTGGGCGATAGAACACGGACGCGGGCCCACAACTGCAGGGACACCTTCCAGTTCTACGCCACTCTGAACCCATGTGGTTCCCTCTGTCAAAGCTCTCAGGACCAACTAAGCTACCCCACTGGTACTCCCTAGTTGTCCGTGGCCAGGACCAGGCCCTAGGCCATCCAGATGTCTCTGGTCCTTGCCAATCCACAGAGTAGGGGGCAGTAGCCCCTGGCACATAGTAACCATTCTCCACTCTTCCTCTCATCAGTGCAGTTCTAAACTGCCACTGATCCTCCAACCTAGGGTCCCCACCCTCAGGCTGACCAGAGGTCACGGGCGAGGTTTTCCTCCCTCTACCTCTCCTTCTGGGGTTTCGTACTCTCCTAAGAGAAGCACCCCCAGAACCAAAAACTGTCAGGACGCTGGAACCAGACCTCCTACACAATTCTTCCACCAGTTCAGGGCCTTGACCCTGCAACTGATCTACCAACCTGGGATCTAAACCCTCAGGTTGCACCGGGGTCATAGACGAGGACTCCCTCCCTCTGCACCCCCTGTCAGAGTTCTGCACCCTCCCATCAGGAGTGGTACCCCTAGAAGACAAACCGGTCAGGACACTTTACAGTTGTCCTTCCCTCCAGGTCAGGCATAACCTGAACCTGGCCTCCCAACCCAGGGACTGAACCCTGCGGTTGAACACTTGCCCGGCGCACCAGGACTTCCTTGGGAGCACACATGCCCCCCGAGGGTAACACATAACTCATGTGTCGTGTGACAGTCTGCCTGGCGCAGATCTCCTGACCCCTGTCCATCTGACAGTCCGTGAAGATCCCCCAGGATAGAAGTGGTGTCACCATGGTCACTCCTAGGAGACTCAGCCCTTCTGGCTGGCCCCTGACCCACTGTTTCTTCCACTGGGGACTCTCTCCCCCTCTCACCCCTCAATCTGGACTTCTGCACCCTCCACTTAGGAGTGGCACTGCCAGACACCAGAACTGATGGAGGCCTGCTTACAGACACTCCACGTTCTCCTGACACTAGGAGATCCCCCTCAAATGGAATACTAGTACAGCTTAGGCTCCCTAACTGGTGTTCCCTTAAGGAACCATCCAAGCCCTGAGACTGAGGTTGGGCACTATCGGGACGCATCCCAGTCTCACTCCTTCTTCTCAAAGACAGGACGTGAGGCCCTACAACCCTCCCACTACAACGGGACCTAGCTGGGCTACTCTGAACCTCTTCCACCACTCTGGGCTGGAAGATACCTGAGCCACTCCTCTTAGGGTCACTCCCCAATGCCTCTTCAGAACCTCTGGCAACCACCCACAGGCCTGCCTCCCGTGCAAACTCCCTGGGATCCGAGAACTCACACTCCAACAGGTGTTGGCGCAACCCCGGAAAACAATTACTGAACACGTGCTCTCTGACGATCAGATTGAACAGCCCTTCAAAATCATTTGCAGTGCTACCCATCACCCAATCCTCCAGTGCATCACAACACACATCCACAAACTCCCCCCAAGACTGGTGAGACAGTTTTCTACTGCCCCTGAACCTCAACCTGTAACCCTCTTCCTGGGAACCAGGCACCATACTCTGGGATCTGGGAGTGGGACTTCCTGCACTGGACTCCATATTGCTGCCACCACTGGACCCCACCCTCACTGGTGAATCCAGACAACTAAAACTGTACTCAGGGGATAATCTACCCTCCAGAGCTAGTTTCTCCCTGGCGAAGGCCCTCTCTGCCTCCGCCATCCTCTCCTGCGCTAAGACCCTCTCAGTCTCTAGCTTTTTCTCTTCGAGGCCCAATGCCTTGAGACTCAACTCCTGGGCCAACAAGGCCTTTTTCTCCTCTAAGGCTAACTTCCTATTCTCCAACTCCAATTTCTGAGCCTCCATGTTCTCATGGCTCGCCTTCTGGAGCTTCTCTAAAGCCAGCTGATGCTCCCTTTCTTCCCTCCTATCCACCCACTCCTCTGGGGACAGGGAAAGGGATGGGGCGCTGCCCCTGGCACTGGACCCAGCAAGGGGCTCCCTATCTATGGGGTCCTCGCTCTCTACTGGCGTCCCCGTCCTGTCATTTTCTTCCTCCTCTTCAGATTCTTCAGGGTCACCCTCAGACCCACTACACTCTTGGTATGCGGACTGGGAACCCTCCCTCTCCTGGTCCTCCAATGCCCATATTTTCCCTTGCCACAGGAGTAGGGTTTCCTGAAGATCTAGCTTGGTGCCTGACCCCTTCACTACTAGGTCTCTCTCTTCACAGAACCCCCTCAACTCCGACATACTGTATTCAAACAGATCATGTACATTAAAGGCAGATTCCATTTTGGCAAAGCACTAAAACACAAGTGCGACACGAGGGACCTAGGTGCAAGAGCTGATGCAGGAATACACAATTCAAAAATGACACTTTTAGGGAGAAATAAAACTCAGGAAAAATAATCCCCAAACATGTGATTGTCTAAATGTAGAGTTTGTAGTGCAACCAGTTGTCGCTGTACAATTCTCAAACAACTACGCACGAAAAACATAACAATGATACCCGATTCCCCTCCATAAACCCCCACCCTGAACCGACAGTTATCTCATACTGCTGAGTACAGATCAATGTCAAATGCAGGTAGAGATACAGCCGGTCATGGCCAGCCAGTTCCAAATATCCAACACACTGATCCCTCTGTCCCTTTCCCCGCCTACTGCCCACCCAGACACCCTGACTCCCCTACCCTATTCTCCTATGGTCCAAATCCCCCCCCCACACTCACTCAAATTTAATTTAGCAACTCCGACTTCTATACACAATTTTCTTCCACATACAAGTTCCCCAGGTTACCCTGATAGAAGTAAGATCAGAGGTTGCCTACACCCCCAACAATATGAAAGGGGCCTGGCTCACCACAGGTACTCTAATAGCCATCTCTAGCCGAGCTTTCACCCCCTCCCAGAATGTGTGGCACTCCCACGGCATTTGCAGAAAGGACCCCCGCTGACCACAAGCCTGCATGCATGCCTCATTCACCGCTCTATCAACCCTATGTAAGAGTGTCCTCGTATAGTATATCCTGTGGAGAATCTTAAACTGGATCAGACGAAATCTCGCCTGTATGGCCTCTTCCCTAGGAAACTGCAATGCTTTCTTCCATTCATCTTCCTCCAGCTCCCCCACATCTGTCTGCCAGTGTTCATGACTGTTTTATATGGAAGGAAGATTGCTTTTATCGTCATATGGCCATCCAGGAGCCGTCCCTCCAAGGTGGGCTCCTCCATCATTTCCTCCACTGGAGTAATTCTCTCTTACAGGGTGTGCCACAATTGATTGTAGTTAAAACAATTGTGTGTGCCATGCCATACTCCTCTCTAAGATAAGCAAACAGCACCATACCATTTGCGTCTCATATAGTCTTTAGCATAGAGTGGCCGATAAGGTCCTATTTCCTAAATCCCTGCAGGGTCGAAACCACCCCTAACCTCATACCCCACCATAGCGAGGTCTTGGGAATCAATCTCTTACCCCATCCCATTTCTTTCTCAGTCATGTCAGTAGGCCTGGTCCTCCATGACCGCATAAGCTCGCTCATTCACTATACTGACCTGGGCAGCTTTGCAATATTTGTGGACGTCTAGCAGGGATATTCCACCATCATATGTGGATCGCTGGAGAGTGAGGAGCACCACACATTGCGGTTCACTCATCCACCGCAAGGCCTGTACACAACCATCGAGGTTATGGAAAAATGTGCCCGACACCAGGTGTGAGCTTTTCTGCAAAGACTAGGGAGAGCGATCATCAGTGAGAGCGGAAGATCCCTCCAGTGTGTGACATCCAACTCTAATCTACACAGTAAAGGGGCCAAGTTATCCGCGCAGTGAGTCAGCCCAACCTTTCACATCCACATACCCAGGTATCTAAAATGATCTTGCACCACTCTGAGTGGCATGGGTAGAGGGCCCCGGACCTTCTATGTCCCCATGGTGAATATGAAGGATTTCTCCCAGTCAATATCCAGTCCTGAATATTCACCATATATCTTAAGGATCTCCCCCACCCGGGCCAAGGATAACTCCGGCTCCGCCAAGTATAAGAGGACATCATCAGCATATAGCGAGATCCGTGCCCCCATCTCCAGCCCCAAACCTGTGTGCCCATTCTAGTCCAGTCCGCCAGGGCCTCTACTGCCAGGGCAAACAACATTGGCGACAGGGGACTGCTCTGCCTGCTGCTGTGGCCTATTAGAAACTCCTAGGAAAGGACTCCATTCACCTTGACACAGGCCTTGGCCGACTCATAGAGAAGCCCGACCCACCGCAAGAATTTGGGCCCAAAGCCCATTTTCTTCATAATTGCGATAAGAAACAGCCACTCTACTGAGTCAAATGCCTTATTGGCATCCAATGACACTAATACCAGCAGGAGCATCACTCCCCTAGTCACGGCACCAAGCTACTAATATTATGAATGCTGTAATAGTGACCACATCAGACAAGATTATCATAGTGGCCATCATGTGCAAGATTATCAGCAGTCAGCACCTCTGTGCAACAGGCAGGGTTAATAGCAGTAATGTAAAAAAGGATTTGTTGATTTAGAGTTCCTTTACATGCGTAATACATTGTCATTTTAGTTTAAATGCTCCTGGGACCAAGATAATAATACAAGTAATAAGTGACCCAGTGCTGCATTATTTATCACTCAAATATGAACTTTAAATATATTTTGGAAATTCCCCCAAAAAATCCAAATGTTGGTGTACATATATTAATTCAGCCAAGCAAAGCTTCAATTTTATTAGGCTGGGCTGCACTCAGGAAATCCACGTACAGGTACTCACCGGTAGCTGGAGAGCTACTCATTTGAGAAGCCTGCCCCATAGGGTAATTCCATCACTCCAGTGCTAAACCTTGACATTAGCTGCCTCACTGTTGTTCAGCTGCATTGAGTCCTGGGGCGGAATCTGCTGTAGATGACACCACTATGACCTACGTTCGAATGCCCAGAGAGAGAGCTGCAACGCCCCCTTCCAGGAATTCATTGGGGCATATGTACAAGCCCCTATCGCCACCACAACGTCACCTATAGTGACGTTGTGGTGGCGATAGGTGCTGCGCCTTATGGGGACAGGGAACTGCGCCTTATGTACTTAATGTGGCTTAACACTGGCTTGTACATAAGGCCGCCTTTCACGCTATGGTTAGCGTGAAAGGGGTGGGCAGTGGGTGTTGCGGTGGGCGTTCCACTGCAACACCCATTGATTTTGACACTGCCCCCTATGTACAAGGGTGGCGTACATAGGAGGCAGCGCCAAAATTAAGACCAGGTAAGATGGCGAAACGAGGAGAAATGCATTATTTCTCCTCGTTTTTGCTTTTTCCATGTGTGCTGCCTTGTGCAGCACACATGGAAAAAGCTAAATGCCATTGTTTGTTTATGTACAGGAAGGTGTCCCTTCCTGTACATAAACAAACTTTTTTTTAAAAAAATCCCATTTTGTTACTTTCATGTGTGCTGCATGAAGCAGCACGCATGAAAGTGACAGAATGGCATTTTAGGATAGTTTATGTGCAGGAAGGGACACCTTCCTACACATAAACAATCCTCCCCTGCACGCAGACACCCTTGCACTCTGGTGCAAGGCTGCCTGCATTTGCGCTAAGGTTCTAAACTTAGCGCCATCACAGGGGGAAACGCAAGGTTGCACCACATTCTTGTAAATATGGTGCAGCCTTGCATTTCAGAAGTGGAGGAGAGAGGCGTTAAGCCAGGAAGGCTAACGCCTCTCTCCTCCACTTCCTTGTACATATCCCGGATTGTCTTTTGACAAAGTTGTCTCTAAACTAGTCATGGAGTGACACAGGGAAGGGTTACCATCTGCTGGGGGCCTGACTCTGTAGGCACTACGTTCCATGAGGGTGGTGCAGTCCTGAGGCTCTACATCTTCTTAAACTTCAGCCTAAAATGGACATCTATCTTGTGTCACCCTGGAGTGTCTAAGGGAGGCAAGTATGTAGTTTAGTTTTTTAAAGCCCTACACAACTGGCACTAGAGACTACAGTGTTTGTACCACTTTAATTTTTGCCCCAAATCTACCTGTTGGAGGTGCGGACAAACAGGGGGTGACATTTTGCATGCACATTAATAGCAACATTGTGTGAGTTAGTTGCCCATACACCTGTCATTTTTTCAATAAATAGGGCTTTAATTATCTCTCAATATGTTTTTGACATACCATGGCTTTGTACCACTCCTACATTTATTTACTTTAGTTTGTAATATCTTTACCAGAAATTGCAGTAGTTATAGAGTGTGTTACATACAGACACCATGTAACCATCAGTTAGCAATATTTTGGCTGGTACATCACTTTGGACATTAGAAACTGGTATGTATCTTGGACAATGATGAAAAGATATCACTGAAACCATAATAGACAAATGATTATCCTGTTAATTTTTCAAAATTTACACTATGCATTAGGCCTGGGCGGGGAACTCCGCTCCGTTCGCGGAGTTTGCAGAGTTTTCTGTACTCCGTGCTCCGCGGAGCTCGCGGAGTGCAGAAAACTCTGCTTCGCGTAGTGCCAGCGGAGTTCTTTCCCCGCTCGTGCACGGTAATTTTGCGAGCTCGAGCTGCCGCTCGGGTAGATTTTCTACCCGAGCGGCAGGAAGACCAGCCGAACAGCAGTTCGCACTACACTCCGCCACTTGCGGAACTATGCTGAGTTTTTTTGTAACTTCGCGGAGTTTCGCGTAGCAAAACTACGCTCAGGCTTACTATGCACACTTAAAATTTGAGTCAGAGGAAGACAGTTTGACTTGGGGAACGCTTAATTTTCTGGTCAAGAGATTAATTCAGGATCAGAGTGTAGGCCTCTCTGTTTCGAGGCCATGGCCACTAGTTTTCTTCAGTCAACCTTCTGTTTCTTGCAGCTAGATGCTGGAGTGCTGAGAAGAAGTAAAGGTACATTTAAGTGTGTTTTTGTCATTTTTAACCCACATTGTGTGGATGGGACTATTCGTCATATTTATATTTTTTTATTTATTTAAAGAGTTTTTTTAAAGTGCGAACATGACCCAATGATATCAGAGAGATGTACAAGGCAAAACATTATACAGTATATAAAAAATAGTAATAGTATTTCAATAGTAAGATAATGTAAAGCTAATAATAAATCAAATAATAAAAATCAGAAGGGGGCATGGCAATGCTGAGCATGGAGAAGGAGGCAGATTTGCCAAGCTCTTCTCCCCTCTGGCCTAACTGCCTTGTTAAGCACCCCAAAATGGACCTTAAAAGCTGCTCTCACATCCCACAAGTGAAGAGGCACTCAGTGTGGCTTTCTAAGTCGTGGGGGTGGGGGCCTCCACTCCACGAAAGAATCCGTACGACCACCGGCCTGGCTGGGCCTGGAAACGCAACAGGACAGACTGGACAGACCCCAGTGGGTGGGACCGGAGAGAGCCAATGGGGCACCCTGCCGTGTTACCCAGGAAACCCAGAAGACACAGGCGGCCATGGGACACCCCAGCACCCCTCAGCATTAACCCAAGGGCTTGACAACTATTGGGGAAAGCAGAGCACTGAAACTTAGCATCCTGCCTCGGACTCTCCACAGCACTGCCGGCCCGGGCAGGACTCCAGAGCATGTACCCCAGGGCTCTAACCTCTGTTGGCAGTATAACAAAAAGATTGCTACTTTCAAGCATGTGTAGTGGGACTGCATGATTATCCAGACATTCTGGAAAGAAATGCTAGGCCATATCAAAGCCACCTTGGGATATCCTATCCCAGCTGACCTTGCCCAAGTACTTTTGGGGATACACCCAACTGAGATGATGGAGATTACAGGGTTGGACTGGACACTTGAACGACACAAGGCAGGAACAGACAAGCAACTGATTGCCTTATATTGGAAGAGAAGAGAACCACCACCTACATCCATATGGTTCCACAAGATGAGGCAAACCCCAGCTAAGGAACACAACACTGGCAGTTTATTGAACACAGGCAAGAAATTCACCCCTTCATGGCAAGCTCTTATTGAATATATGTCCAGGTTGAATTTCGCTGCCTTGATAAAACAAAAACTCGGGGCCTTTCAGCTTTTCGACTCATTGCCAAACTGAGACAATGTCCCAAGCAGGAGGATGAGGCACCTCACGGTTTTCCCTCCCCCAGTCCTGCCATCTTAACCTTCCCCCCTTCCTCTCCTCCTGTTGCCCCTTTGGACCCAGGCCAGAATTTTTCAGCCTGCTTCCATATAGCTAACTTCTGTTGTGGGGCCTCCTGCAGTAGATGGGGACTGGTGGGGAGTCCAGATACGTTAATTATTGTATTTTTTTCTTTTCTCTTTGGTATCACCTGTGGTAACGAATGTATATGCGATGCTTTATAGTGGAAAACAAATAAAAAGATCTGTTTAATAAACATAAGAAACTGTAGCTACTGACGGAAGTGAACACAGCAAAAGTCTGTGCAGGAGCAGGGACAGATCATCAAGAAATCTACAAACTGACCAATAATAGTAGACTCAATTACCCCACCAAGCATACTCCTGTTATACTGAGTACCAGAAGAGAGGAGACAAAACAATGAATAATAACTTGCTGAAGTTTCCTAGGAAGTATGGGGTTGCCAGGGCCGCCAGCAGAGAAGGATGACCTTGTAGGAGACAGAGGTTCAAAGTGGGAAGAATCTGTTATCAAAATTGCTTTAGCCTCCCTTTTGAACACAACAGCAGACCTCAGGTGGAAGGAAATTCCATAATCTGTGGGCTGCACCAGATAAAGTGCGAGGGTATGCCATCCTTATCCTAAATCATGGTTGTTCCAGCAGAAGGTAGCTAGAGTTTTGTAGGGACCGGCTGCCTCCTGAGATGGTGAGGCTGTGTACTAGGGGGCAGATTTACAAGCCCCTTGCGCCACTTTTGCGCCGCCGTTGCGTCACTTTTGTGACGCAGCAGCGACGTAAACCATGCGCCACGTTGCGCATTATTTACAACGTGACGCATCTAGGGAGATGCGTCACGTTGTAAGCTCTGCGCCACATGAAACCTGCGTCAGGTTTCATGTGGGCGTTCCTCCGCAGGGTGGGCGTTCCGTCGAAGGAAAGCCTCGTAAAAGTGACGCAGTGAAATCTACAAGATTTCACTGAGTCACTCTTCCGACTGCGCTGCGACGAATCCTTACGCCTGCTTCAAGCAGGCGTAAGGAGTGGCGCACCACGTTAGGTATGGGCAGCCCACGAGCATTGCTGGAGTTGCGTCGCGCTTGCGACACGACTCCAGCAATGCGCCGCCCTTGCGCCACAGGATGCGACACGCATCGGCCTTTCCTTGCGCCACGGTGCGCCGCATTGTAAATGCGGCGCATCCGTGGTGGCGCAAGGAGAGAATTGTGTGTCGCAACTATTCTGGCGCATCCCTGCTGATTTGCAGGGATGCGCCAGAAGTTGTAAATCTGCCCCTAGGTATTTAGTATTTAGGGGTAGCAAAGTGTACACTTTTTGAGTTAGACTGGCTACCTTTAGCATGCTTCTAGGTTCGATGGGAAGTCACTGAAGAGATATGAGAGAGGGAGTAACATGCTCGAAGCATCTGGCATGCTATGAGTGTATCAAATACTAAAAGCGCAGTTTCATTTGCTTTGACCTGCATTATAAGCTACCATAGTACGAAGACACATGTGGATGTAAAATGGGAAGTACACACTTCATTTCAGTCAAAGGTAGATCCACATATATAGAGGTATGACATGTTGTATGTATCATTTTGCAACTTGCCCAGCTTTTAGAAATATGACTGGCCGATCAATCTGTTGTATTGCAAAATATTTATTCAAAGGTCTTGAAAACTTCTTATTGCATGAATATTAATGGCGCAGGCCACTTTCTGTGAACCTCTATGAATGGCCGTGAATCCTGGGATGGAGGCCCAATTAGACAGTTTTCCCTCTGACTTGAAGAAATGGATAATGTCTTACTAGCTACTTCTGTATATCTGAAAGAAATCAACACGATATTCATATTCAACTGAAAGATAAGAGACCATGTCTCAATACTCCTCTTACAAGTGTTGTATGATGAAGGTGGTTTGTATTAAATGAACATTAAAAGAGCTAAACAAATGTCACAGTTGTACAGCGTAGGGATACTAGACAAGATAAGTTTGTTTTGTGATGTGGGAGTAGCTCCATGAACAAAGTGCTGTTGATCTACTTAAGCAGCTCTATTAAATCAGTTTTAAAGAGAATCTATAAAAAGGTGTCATACCTGATAGAAGACTCTCTACAATAAATTCCCATCTTGCAGCCTTCTCTTCTTTTGACCATTAGAGCTACAACATACCCTAATTGCAAGGTTAATTTTCAAAATAAGTCAAACCGTGAGTCTTCCTGATATTTTTCTGTCACTCGGAATATGTCAGTCATTGCCAATCAATCCTTCAACCAATCATTATTGAATTAGCATCTGCCCGCATGCGCAACAGTTTGAACATCTGTTCATCAACCTACCTTGCTAAGTTCTTCCTGTGAGTAAACTAGGCAATCTCCCGGCTAACATACTCACCAGAAAAAGGTCCCTAAATCTCATTACAACCTTTCCCTCCATATGTTCCATCTCCTGCTGCCCTGCTTATGTTCCTCGCCTCTCACTCCTTGCCCGCCAGAACATCTTATTGCTATGCTCTCAGCCTACTCTTGCTCTAGAATGTCCTCATGGCAAAACATAAGGAGTTTGCCCATACAACCCAACAGAACCAGGGCTTCAGCTACGAGGAAAACAAAGAATGGAAAATTAGCCTACAATGATATAAAACTCACTGAAACAATACATTATTCGAGTATTCGTTTTTTTAATAGCAGAAATTCAATATGTTACACATCGCCTATACTTCTATAATCATTCAAAGACAAAATCATGATTCGAAATCTCTACCAAAATAATGAAGAAAAGTTAAAAATGTCGCTGAAAGAAGTTCTTGTATATTACATATTAAGCTCCTGTCCACCGAGGCATGTAAAGTCAGTCAGTTCCATGTTAATTACTCTTGATTTGTGAAAAACTGTGGTGCTTATCCATGCTCCTCAGACATTCAATCCACCTGAAGGTACTACTAATGTCCAAAAGGAGTCATGGGCCAAAGACCCTTGATTTCTCCTAACGCTAATCTATTCTAAAAACATTCTCCTTCATTGGGTCCTTCCACAACACTCGACGAATTTCGGACAAAATAATTGAGGGCCTCCTCAAGGGAACTTGGACCTATAATTGAAATAAGACAACTCCTTATCATAAATAACACCCAAGTGCACCAGATCTATCCAATGTGCTATGTACAATCAGTAGATAGTCAAAAGCCAGAATTTCTAAAGCAAAATAACACTCTGTAAGAGATTGCACAACCAGAGCTAGAAAGAGGGTGCTCTATAATCGCCACTCGTGACAAAAAGCAGTGTGACAAACTAGTGCCTGTCCGTAGATGCTTAAGACCGTATCATGCGGGTAAACCAAGGTACCTTATACAATAAGTGTCAGGCTGGCTGGTGAGTTAGTGCACATGGAATTTATTCAGGCCAGTATGCCAAAGATGGAAATAGCACCAAAAGATTTCCAAAAGTGAAGCCACGTCATGCACAAGGTGATAGTCACAAATGACTCTGTTTTACCCCTTAATCAAGTCCGAACAAGCCTGCAGAGACTTTGGGGCCGATTCCGATCTCGGTCGGAGGCGCACCCAATACCATTCGGTCAGGAAAAAGCCATGCGAAAGCCTGTTTCCCGACCGATCCGTACAGTACACCGAACGAGCAAGTACGATGCGCACAACAGCAAAAATCCGGCTGAGCCGTACTCACCCAAACCAGGTCCTGTTCTCCGACCGAGGCGAATCCGGAAACGCCGAATCGAGTCGCACGGAAGGAAAAATGCAGCCCCGTCCGGCCGGACAAGTACGATCGCGCTTCCGTACGCGCCGAACCCGTCGCTACGCCACGGCACGTCAAAGCATCCGGGAGAGGCGCACATAAGCTCCGATTCGCGCCACAACACGATCCACGGCTCCGAGACGAACACGGCACCGACGAGGACGACGCGAAGCGACGAGGACGAGGCGAAGCGGCGAGGACGACGCGAAGCAACGAGAAGGACGAACGACACGAACCAACCATGAATCCCTTCGTCCCGATCATACCAATATTCTACATTTACTACCGGAACAGGCACGGACGCGTACTGCGCAGAAGGTAAGCCAGACACCAACCACAAAACACATACAACACGTACACGACACATCACACACACACACGGGGATGCTGAATATACTTACACCAGCAACAGCAGCACCATAGGGGCGGGATGCCCATCACCAATGCCACATATGCACACAGGGGCCTGAATGCGCACCACCACCCCTACCCAGGGGGGGCTGGATGCCTACCACTACTACCACCCTCACCCAGGGGGGGCAGGATGCCCACCACTACTACCACCCTCACCCAGGGGGGGCAGGATGCCTACCACTACTACCACCCTCACCTCGGGGGCAGGATGCCTACCACCACCCTTAGCCAGGGTGGCAGGATGCCTACCACTACTACCACCCTCACCCAGGGGGGCAGGATGCCCACCACTACTACCACCCTCACCCAGGGGGGCAGGATGCCTACCACTACTACCACCATCACCAAGGGGGCAGGATGCCTACCACTACTACCACCATCACCCAGGGGGGCAGGATGCCTACCACTACTACCACCCTTAGCCAGGGGGGCAGGATGCCTACCACTACTACCACCCTTACCCAGGGGGCAGGATTCCCACCACTACTACCACCCTCACCCAGGGGGGCAGGATGCCTACTACTACTACCACCCTCACCCAGGGGGGCAGGATGCCCACCACTACTACCACCCTCACCCAGGGGGGCAGGATGCCTACCACTACTACCACCCTCACCCAGGGGGGCAGGATGCCTACCACCACCCTTAGCCAGGGTGGCAGGATGCCTACCACTACTACCACCCTCACCCAGGGGGCAGGATGCCCACCACTACTACCACCCTCACCCAGGGGGGCAGGATGCCTACCACTACTATCACCCTCACCCAGGGGGGCAGGATGCCCACCACTACTACCACCCTCACCCAGGGGGCAGGATGCCTACCACTACTACCACCATCACCCAGGGGGCAGGATGCCCACCACTACTACCACGCTCACCCAGGGGGCAGGATGCCTACCACTACTACCACCCTCACCCAGGGGGGCAGGATGCCTACCACTACTACCACCCTCACCCAGGGGGAGGATGCCTACCACTACTACCACCCTTAGCCAGGGGGCAGGATGCCTACCACTACTACCACCCTTAGCCAGGGGGGCAGGATGCCCACCACTACTACCACCCTCACCCAGGGGGGCAGGATGCCTACCACTACTACCACCCTTAGCCAGGGGGCAGGATGCCTACCACTACTACCACCCTTACCCAGGGGGGCAGGATGCCCACCACTACTACCACCCTCACCCAGGGGGCAGGATGCCTACCACTACTACCACCATCACCCAGGGGGCAGGATGCCTACCACTACTACCACCCTTAGCCAGGGGGGCAGGATGCCCACCACTACTACCACCCTCACCCAGGGGGCAGGATGCCTACCACTACTACCACCCTCACCCAGGGGGGCAGGATGCCTACCACCACCCTTAGCCAGGGGGCAGGATGCCTACCACTACTACCACCCTCACCCAGGGGGGCAGGATGCCTACCACCACCCTTAGCCAGGGTGGCAGGATGCCTACCACTACTACCACCCTCACCCAGGGGGGCAGGATGCCTACCACTACTACCACCCTTAGCCAGGGGGGCAGGATGCCCACCACTACTACCACCCTCACCCAGGGGGCAGGATGCCTACCACTACTACCACCCTTAGCCAGGGGGCAGGATGCCTACCACTACTACCACCCTTACCCAGGGGGCAGGATGCCCACCACTACTACCACCCTCACCCAGGGGGGCAGGATGCCTACCACTACTACCACCATCACCCAGGGGGGCAGGATGCCTACCACTACTACCACCCTTAGCCAGGGGGGCAGGATGCCCACCACTACTACCACCCTCACCCAGGGGGGCAGGATGCCTACCACTACTACCACCCTCACCCAGGGGGGGCAGGATGCCTACCACCACCCTTAGCCAGGGGGGCAGGATGCCTACCACTACTACCACCCTCACCCAGGGGGGGCAGGATGCCTACCACCACCCTTAGCCAGGGTGGCAGGATGCCTACCACTACTACCACCCTCACCCAGGGGGGGCAGGATGCCTACCACTACTACCACCCTTAGCCAGGGGGGCAGGATGCCCACCACTACTACCACCCTCACCCAGGGGGGCAGGATGCCTACCACTACTACCACCATCACCCAGGGGGGCAGGATGCCTACCACTACTACCACCCTCACCCAGGGGGGCAGGATGCCTACCACTACTACCACCCTCACCCAGGGGGGCAGGATGCCTACCACCACCCTTAGCCAGGGTGGCAGGATGCCTACCACTACTACCACCCTCACCCAGGGGGCAGGATGCCCACCACTACTACCACCCTCACCCAGGGGGGCAGGATGCCTACCACTACTACCACCATCACCCAGGGGGCAGGATGCCTACCACTACTACCACCATCACCCAGGGGGCAGGATGCCTACCACTACTACCACCCTTAGCCAGGGGGGCAGGATGCCTACCACTACTACCACCCTTACCCAGGGGGCAGGATGCCCACCACTACTACCACCCTCACCCAGGGGGGCAGGATGCCTACTACTACTACCACCCTCACCCAGGGGGCAGGATGCCCACCACTACTACCACCCTCACCCAGGGGGCAGGATGCCTACCACTACTACCACCCTCACCCAGGGGGGCAGGATGCCTACCACCACCCTTAGCCAGGGGGCAGGATGCCTACCACTACTACCACCCCCACTCATAGGATGGACAATG
>CAWUFW010025056.1:0-50482 GCA_963921515.1 Calotriton arnoldi | reverse complement strand
GAGCGAGCAGAAAAGACACTGGCGGATTTCAATACAATAACTTTGAATAAAAAGCTTGACAAACTGGCAAAAGATGTAAGGAATTATGACAAAAAGTTCACTTATCCCTACCTGTCTGATGATTATTATCAGCTTGATAGTCAGGGATTCTTCACAAACAGGAGTAGGCAGGGACCACGGAGGTTTAATACCTTTTCGGACTCCTCCTTGGGTAGTAGCTCCGATTCAGACACTGATAGACCATCTACCAGCCGCCAGGTGAACCAGGGCCCCCATTTTTTAGGGGAGGGCTACCACCAGTCCAACAGGGGTGGGGGTGGCCAACAGAATTGGGACCGACCAAGGGGCTGGGGCAAGGGCAGGAATACACAGAGGAGCAATTCAAGGGTCAGATTTTTTCCATCAGAGACACACGGGGAGATCTCCACCCGCAAACAAACTTACAAATGGTGAGAGCACACACATTCACCACTGCTGGTGCCTGCGGGTATCACCAAGCTAATGCAGGTTTTATAAATGCAGCGGATATTCCGACTCTAGAGCAGGAAGCTCAAATTGTAATGGATGAGAATTCGGCTTTTGCAGTGAATCTTGCAGTGGATATGGATGCCCAAGAAACCATACATGCCACAAATGTTTTGTCACCAGCTAACACTGAATCGCTGATGATAGGCACAATCAACCATGACTTACAGGATGGTGCCAATCCTCCAATGGTTTTAAATCCAAACCTGGACCCTATAATCAACCTTTCCGGACACAGCATGTCGCCAGCTGAAAGGGAGGTCCTTAGTAAAGGGTTGTCCTTTGTACCGACTGCTATACCAGATGCTTTTACAATCAAGCTTGAAATGCAGAGATTTTTTAGGAAAATCAGACTCAAGTACTACTTCAGTAAAAATATTTACAATCCGATGGCAGCTGCCACTTCTTTCAGGCCAACCTCTACCTTTACACCGGGGGCTTACCTGATGAGTCGAAGGATATTGGCCTATGAGCAGATCGTCCTTCAGGAAACCATGGAATTACTGGAAGAGCGACGATATATAAAACACAATATCAGTAAAGAAGAAAAATTGGCATTATACTCAGTACGAAACAATAAAGCCATTGTCATAAAAGCGGCAGATAAGGGCAGTGCCGTAGTGGTACAGAATACTATGGATTATGTGGACGAGATTGAACGACAGTTGGGAGTACAAGAAAGCTATCTCCCCTTACCAAGGGACCCCACCTCAGAGATCAAGTCTCTCATAGAAAAACTAACGATGGACGGATTGAGAGAGGGTTTCCTGAGTCAACCTGAGAATGACTTCTTGAATAAAAAAGAACCGAGAATTCCAACAATATACACCCTACCCAAGGTGCATAAATGCTTAGAAAAGCCGCCTGGGAGACCGATTGTCTCTGGGTGTGGGTCAGTCCTTGAACCGCTTAACCAATTTATTGAGCATTTCTTACAACCTTGGGTCCCAGAGACTAAGGGGCATATTATCAAGAACGGCGTTAAAATTATCGCCGCTTTAGCGGCAGGAAACTGCCGCTAAAGCGGCGATAATGGGCTTGATAATATGCCCTGAGAACTCCAATAGAAGCCCATGTTCTGCTGTGATCCTGGGCTTCTATTGGAGTTCTCAAGGGCATATTATCAAGCCCATTATCGCCGCTTTAGCGGCAGTTTCCTGCCGCTAAAGCGGCGATAATTTTAACGCCGTTCTTGATAATATGCCCCTAAGTCTTTTGTAAGGGATACTATGCATATCATCCAATTATTGGAAGGCCAACCATTTGATATCCAAACACAACAACTTGTGACTCTTGACGTTTCCTCTTTGTATACGTCCATCCCACAGGACAAGGCTGTGAATGTGGTGAAACACACTCTGGATAACCGTCCGAGACCACACTGGATACCTACTGACTTTCTAATTACCATGTTGGAGATTGCGATGAAGAAGAACTATTTCGTTTTCAGAAACCAGTTTTATTTCCAATGTAAGGGTGTTGCGATGGGAGCTACTTATGCTCCTAGTTTGGCTAATATCTTCATGGATGATTATGAAGAAGAATTTTTATACAGCCATGACAATCCTTATATTGAGTCTATTGCAGTGTGGAAACGCTACATAGACGACGTCATAATGGTTTGGTCCGGCACTGAAGATGATCTCAAGAACTTTAGGGACTGGTTGAATAATAGAACTAGCGACATTCAGTTCACCATGGCCTACAACAATGAAGCCATTGACTTCTTGGATCTGACATTCCGAGTTGATGAGGGCCTCCTTTATTGTGATTTATACCGTAAGCCCACGGAGAGAAACACACTCCTCAAGTATCAATCGCATCATCCACGGAACCTGAGGGATAATTTACCGTATGGCCAGTACCTCAGGCTCAGAAGGAACTGTACGCGTAGAGTGGATTTTTTTAAAGAAACTGAAATCCTCTCGACTCGCTTAAAAGAAAGAGGTTACCCAAAAGGACTACTCAAACGGGCACGAAAACGAGCTTGGTATTGCCCGCGAGATGAGTTACTTCAAATAAAACAGAGACAGACAAAGATGGAAAACATTGTGTGCGTGACCACATTTAATTCCAAAAGCAATGACATTAAAAAAAAAATTGTTAATAAGTATTGGAATTTGGTTGCCAGTGAACTGAACACCACAGAAAACCCATTGTTCGCTTTCAAAAGAGGCAGGAATATCAAGGATAATGTAGTGAAAGCCTACCTCGAGCCGGAAAAGCAACCTGACTTGAGGAGCCAACTAGGCTTACCACCGATAACTGGACATCATAAATGTGGGAACTGCAAACCGTGCCCTTTGACCATCGAAGGAGTCACCTATACACATAACAATCGAACTTACAAGTTGCCACATTTTACCAACTGCAATAGTACCAACGTGGTCTATACCATCCGTTGCCCATGTAACTTACTCTATGTAGGTCAGACCACACAGAAGGTAAAAACAAGAATACTGCAGCACATGAGCAGAGTTAGATGTAAAGTACAGGGAGCCCCTCTAGTGGAGCATTTTACAACTCAGAATCACCCCCCTGAGAGCATCCGTTGGTGTGTGATTGAAAAAATCTGCCCCCATTCCCGAGGTGGGTCCGTGGCTGCGACCCTAAACTATAAGGAGTGCAGATGGATCCATTCTTTCAACTCGATAGCAAAGGGCCTTAACGAGTTTGAGGAGACTGCAAAGCAAATGGGTCAACTGTAGTGCCCTTTTTGTATAACATGACTATATATTTCAGTTTACACTCGTTTGCTCTGATTAGTGGTCCTCGATTGTATTCTAGGACATTTATCATGCTTTTTATAATCACATAATGAATATGTCATATATAAGTTGTGTGAAGGGATTATATATTCCTCAAATGTATGGATAGCATTTGAATATGACAGATAAATGTAGTCGCTTGACATCATCTATGTTTTATGTGATCCTTTACTTAGTTTGTAAAGCTTTTGATTGTTATTATTTTTGTATTATTGTGCATGATTTAGGATTCAAACTAACCTTTGTTTGCTCACAATAGGTTCTATGTGTCTTGTTTACATTATAATGATGCATTAGTTTTAAACAGAAGATGGGCGTGTTGCTTTCTCAATACTGGAAATAATGATTGGCTCGTTATTTATGTGTGTACATGCGATGCCTTTATTAAAATGTGCACGGTATTAAGTACGGGTTTTAATGCTGTTCGAGAGCCATTTCGATTGCATCTGCAGGGCATCTCTCTATCGCTGACAGTTTCTTTTAGTGATTGGATAGACGCAGTTGTTTCCCTAACAACCGGGTCGGTCAGTATCTAGCTGCTGCCTACACCAGCGTGACGTGCACATTTCCGTACGTGCCATCACTTTAAATTCTGGCTCGACATCGCCGGGTATTCTTTCAGACGGATGGTCGCGGCTTTACAGGATACATGCCTGTTTCCGCTAGACAGCACTGAATTTGCCGTTGCTGCCTTTTATTAAATTATTGAGGTAAGCGCATGACAATATACACACAGCGCGTGTCTGTCTGTGTGCGTAAAATATTTAAAAATATTTAAAATATTTAGCTTGGTCTAAATTAACCTCCGCTTTATTCTTTCAGACGGATGGTCGCGGCGTTACAGGATATATGCCTGTTTCCGCTAGACAGCACTGAATTTGCCGTTGCTGCCTCTTATTAAATTATTGAGGTAAGCGCATGACAATATACACATAGCGCGTGTCTGTCTGTGTGCGCAAAATATTTAAAATATTTAGCTTGGTCTAAATCAACCTCCGCTTTATCTTTAGATTCATCACTCGGACCTTCTATTTGGTGAGTGGTTATATCATACACGCTGGCTATGCACAGTCTTTTCTGATGTTTCCGTGCTACTAACACGTACTTTTCAGCTGGCTAGCCACATTTTTTCGGCTGTTGTGACGTTAATCGATAAACACGGAGCTCCCAAATATATGCTGTTGGGTTGTTTATCTATATACTATTCATTGAATCCTTTTGAATCCAGTTGAGTGCAGCATGGGCGCCTTCTTTTTCAGGCTTTTGGTTTGATTATTTAATATCGAGCCTCCCCTAATGCGAATTTAAACATGATTTGCTGATCACATTTGCTGCAGGGGCCGTAATTGACTAACTCTGACCGTTTGCATAAATGCTGGTGGGGTGTTCATTATTTTTTACTATTAATTGAACTGTCATTTGAATTTTGGTTAAGTGCGGCATGGGCGCCTTCTTTTTCAGGCTTCTGGCTTGATTAGATAATACCGAGCACCCCCCTAGTGTGAATTTAAATTTAAACATGACTTGCTGATCATCTTGGCTGCTGTGGCTTAATTGTTGTACACTGAGCCCCCATTCAAATGCCTTTGCGGGTGCAATGATCTTTGACTTCTTTGAATTTAGTTAAGTATGGCATAGACGCCTTCTCTTCCGGTATTTGGTTTTAACATATATTATCTAGCCCTTGTATCTTGTAGTTAAATATTCAACTACATTGAGTTGCATGTGAATTTTTGATCTTCTAGGCCTAGGCAATCATAGTTTTCTTTGGCCGCCGGGGTCTCATTCACTAATATTTCTTTAAGTAATGAGCTTAATTTTGATCGTTTTAATCAGCAGCTCTTGAACTTAAATATAGGCAAGTATTTTTTCCTTTCCTTTTTTAATGAAATTGTAAGCTAGTTTGATATATAGAAGGGTCTGAATTTGATTTCCTTCTCTTTTAGATTTGCGTCATTTAGTACAATAAAATTGGATTTCTCTATCTTGATCTACAAGATGTATGAATAACCAGGAATTATTCAGGTGTTATTTGGGTGAGTATTTTTACCGCCCGTTCTTATATCTCGTCCAGACTGAGCCAAGGAACACGCTTAACTCGTGTTTTCTTCATTGATAGGCTGTCACCCTTGACCCCGTTCTTTGTCCTGATGAAGACCCGTCTTGACTACCTAATGGAGCTGAGTTTGGGTTGAAACGTCGACGACCTCACATGGTCCAGACTGATCGAGGCTCTACTTGACTAATAAAATTCAATACTTAGTAGAGTCATTGTTGTCTTATAAAATTCTGGCCTACTCTTTCCCATGTACATATTTTAAACACTTTGTATATATTGCGCACGGAGCACTAGCACTGAGCACTAATGTCACTTGATCACTTATTATAAAACTTCACCTCGTGTTGACAGCCTTGGTTATGAATTTGTATATATATGAATGATTAAATTTATATAAAAAAACGAGGAAATAGACAACAATTTGTGTCTTGTTTGTTATTGTTTTTGTCTGGATAACCGAGATATTGATGTTCATGATTATTGAATAATATGATAACACTAGGCGTTTTCATAAGAAATATTTAGGTAATACCCAACAGAACCATTGTTTTTGTTAATTTATCCATACCCAGGTTCTGAGGGACACAGGGTCGCCCCATTATTGTTTAACTTCACTCCGTCCAGCATGCGGTTTGGCACCAACTTGCCAAACATATTCCGACTGCAGCAAAGAGGAATATTGGACTCTGGCCTGTCACGTCATTTTCACTCCCCTTCTTGTGCACTTTACCACGACTTTCGATGCTGCCACTTATTAATAAAGCATCAGAGCTGCGTAGGTTTTAATTATGGTCAGATGAGCAATTCATTCGAGCCTATACAGTTGTGTTATTGATTGAAATAACTAGTAAGTGCCTTGTCCCAAAGTTTTGCTCACAAACCCGCTGCCGGTGCTGTCGAAGGTCGGGGGCTGAATGGCGAGACTGCACAGTATTGATCCCTCCTCAGGCCTCTTTAATCCAGCTACGTACACTCCCTGCCTCTAATCTTCTTCTTTCAGGTTCTCTTTCATCCGTGATTTCTTTCTTTGTCACAGTTTTCCTCCCTACCTCCTTCTTTCGCCCTTTTGTGCATTTCTCTCTTTTGCTCAAAGTCTGATGAGGAAAAATAAGGGATAGTCCCTAAAAATGAGTGCCAGTGTGCCCCACCTGCCATCAGAAGCTCAAATTAAGCTCTGGAAATAACCCCTTTTTTCCAGTTTTGAACACCCCGTGTATTTAAAGTCACATTCTCACCTCTCCTGAGTGCCCTATGTATTTCTCCAAACAGGGCTGGCGCTAGGCATGATGGGAAGTGTAGGCAGCTGCCCAGGGCCACGCAGTTGCTCACAACTAAGGGTCCCACACCAGAGCACTGCCTTTAGAAAGCTTCAGTGTTACGAGGCCCGGGAGCAGCAGAGGTGCGGCCCTGCGAGGCCCAGGGGAGGGCAAGAGGGGATAGATTCTTCTCCTGGGCCTCCGAGCAATGGGCTGGAAGGGCTACAGAAATCTAATCTCTGCATTTGCATGATAACAGCGATTAGATGGGTACTTAAAGTGCCCTTAGGTGTGAACTGAGCCCTGCTCCTGCATGAATGAAGAGCAGGGTGTCCTGCAGGGCTCAAAGCAAAATAAAGAATCTCGTCATAAATGGGCATTACTTACCTAGGATGGTAGAACGCAGAGCCTTCAGCATTTTGCAATCCATGAAATAATCGTAAAATCAGTAAAGTGCGCAAAGGATGCAATATTTAATATAGTGGCCACAAAAAAAGAAAATGTAATCTCTCAGCAATGAAAGCAAAATGATTCACGCTCTCAGAGAGATTTGTTTACCTACGGTGCTAAATAGCTGTTACAGAATTACCTGATACAATACAGCTGTGAGTAGTAGCAGCTTCCTTTTGCAGTTGACCTAAGCAGAAAGCCAGGAGCATGCCAAGAGGCCTAATAGCAGGCAGAAGATTTGAGAGGTGGCCCTCAGGGCATAAAAAATATGAAGGCCTTGAGGTCAAGTGCGTCAGCACTGGGGTCAACACAGTGCTGAGGAGGAAACTGCACATAACTTTAAAATGTGGATGCTTTGACAGTAATAATTCATAATATAGCACTGCACTGAGAAGTATTTAATAAAAGTGATTGTTTTTAAACATGAACTTAAAACTATTCCCGCCCTCACCATAGTGACAGTGCAATAAGTGAACTAAGAGGCAAGACCCAGATTCTTATAGATAGAGCAACATTATAGTCTATTAAGTCAAACACAATAGGTCTTTGTCCAGCTGGTGTTCTAAACTCATGTATTTGAAGTTGCTTTGCTGTGCTATAGTGAAGAAAAAGGAGGATTGGTAAAATAAAATATTTGCTGAGGGTCAAACAATTTGGATAAGCAGGGAAGCAGTGATTAATCCAGATTCATTTAGTTTCACTTTGTTCAAATCAATTACTAAATGTCTCTCTTTTTTATGTCAAATGTTAATGTTCTGTTTTTACCCCTTGGTGTATGGGGTAGAGCGAGGATGGTAGGCAGAAGCCATATGAAAGTACAGCTTGTTATGGGCTCAAGGTTTCAATGGGACTGCAAGATGAGCCAGAGCCAGGCTTCAGGCTCGAGCCTAGCTCCAGCTTTCAGTGGGTTACCCACCTCTACACGTAGGTATCAGTTTGTTGTGAGAGAGAATGCGTAGCTGAGGAGGGAATGAGTGACCAAGATAACGGATACTGCAAACACGCCATTTCCTCCTGCAGAGAGGGCTGTGAGAGGTGTTGGGAGGAGAGAGAGGGATGGAGGGAGTGGGTGAGTGCACCTTTACTTCTGATCATGCATGGGCAAGTGTGAAGAATGCAATGAGCTCCTATAGGGAGGATGCGAGGGGTGCTAAGAGTGAGGGGAAGTTAATGATGGTTTTATGGTGCTCAGTGTTGTGGGGTTGCATTAAATTAATGCACGAAGGACGGTTTGGGCTATTGGGAAATCCTGTAGTGAGTTCTGTGAGGAGTGCCAACAGTTTCTGCAGGGAGGAAAAGGAGGGATGCACAGCGCTCCTGCAGGAATGGCTCTGAAGGATACAGGGAGCACCTGCAAGATGGAAGAGAGGTGCAGAGTGCTCGTACTGGGAGGTGTAGTGAGAGCTGTGAGGGCTGCAGGGAGCTCATGCAGTGATGGAGTGTTGTGAGGGATCATTGAGTTTGTGCAGGGAGAAGAGTGAGGGTTGCAGTGATCTGCTATAGAGTTTAGAGTGAGGGGTGCTGTGAGCTCTTGCAGGGAACATTGTGAGGATGCAGTAGAGTCCCTGCAGGGAGTGTTGCTAGGATTTTGTGTCGGATCTGGGCTAAAAAGGTAAAACAAACCCGATGCAAAACCTTTGTAGATCTAGGCCCATATGTTTTACCACCAAATAGCTTGAGGAGTGAAGCCCTTGCGGCTTTCTTTCTAGGATAACTAGCAGGTTATGAGTTTGAATCCTGGCAGAATCAGTGCAGAATTTCACCCTTCTGATGTCAACAAACTAAATGGCAATAGCAAACAAACACCCTCAGATACCTTAAAAAGGCCTATACCTAGGTGGAATTATCTGGCGGAGTAGTTTCCATTAATTTAAGGCTGAAAAGGGATCATTGCAAGTAAAATAAAGTGCCGCAATAATGACGCAGAAAGTGCAACTGTGCGCTGCAAAATTTGCATTGTTGTGCTGCAAAATCTGCTAATCAATGCAAAATCCTAGGAGGTCTTAGAAAGGGAGACGGTGATGATGTTGCCTTGATCTCTAGAACTGGTAATGGCATCCAGCTCTTGATTAACAGATTCAGCATGTACATGGAGGATAAATACATGAAAATTAATTGTTTAAAAACCTTTGCCATGACGTGTAGGAAAGGGAGACGCAAGAAGAAAACTCTTTTTTTTGTGCTTTTTTTTACTTTTTTTTATTTTACCCAGAGAAAAACATGTAGATGGTAATACAATATGAAAGCAATCATTAATATATATCATAAATATATATTAAAAAGAAAGCCAGATTACACACAGTTTAACCCCTTCGCTGCTAGGCCTTCCCCCCCCGTGCTTAGCCTTTTTTGGGCTATTTGCCCTCTAACTTTTTGATCACATAAGGTATCCATGCCAAATTTGCGTCCTTTTCATCCAACGTCTGTGGAATTTTAAAGGTACTCAGGGTTTGTTGATTCCCCTGGAGGGGACTCAGAAATTAGAGCTACATTTTTTTTGGGGGGGGAAAAATGGGAAAAAAGTGCTGCAGATGAAAGCGTCTGTTTTTTCCCCTGCAAATGGTACCAACAAAGGGTTTGTGGTGCTGAAATCACCATCTTGTCAGCTTTTATGGACTGACAGACTTTTGTCAGAAAACCAAATTGTTTTACACAGTTTTGGCATTTTACTGGGACATAGCCTATTTTTGCTATTTTTTGTGCTTTCAACCTCTTTCCAGTTAGTGGTAGAAATGGGTATAAAAGCAAAAATGGATCCTGGAAAGATATACATTTCAGAAAAGTAGACACAATTCTGAATTCTGCAAGGGGTCATTTGTGTAGATCCTTCAAGGTTTTTCTTTATAGAAACTAACAGTTGAAAATAGAAAAAATTGAAAAGGAGTTGAAAAAACCAGACATTTGTGCCAACATTTCCACCTGTAACTTCTTCTAAGTATGACAGATTTTTAAAAGCAATATACTGTTACATCCGCTGGACCCTTATGGTTGTGGGGATATATAGGACTTGTAGTTTCACCAAGAACCCGAGGAACCCAGAGCCAATACATGAGCAGCATCTTGCAATGGTTTTATATTGTGTACCGGGCATATAGCAATTCATTTGGGAAAATATAAACAGTGAAAAATCGGTATGAAATACACCTATGTATTTCTGAAATGGGAACAAAATATAGAGTTTAGAAACAGTAGCTATTTGCACATCTCCGAAATTGTGGGTACCCATACTAGCATGTGAATTATAGGACATTTTTCAAAGTGACTTCTTTTTTACACATTGTCTTACATTTGGAAGGCAGAAATGCATCAAAATTCAGTAGGTAATAACAGTTGCTCTACAATTCTGTATTCCCCTAAGTCTCCCGATAAAAATGGTACCTCACTTGTGTGGGTAGGTCTAGTGCCCGCGACAGGAAACAACCCAAAACATACAACATAGACACACCACATTTTTACAGTGAAAACTGACCCTTTTTTTGCAAAGTGCCTAGCTGTAGATTTTGAACCCTAGCTCTGCCGGCACCTAGGGAAACCTAGCAAACCTATACATTTTTGAAAACAAGACAAACTGAGGAATCCAGGATGGGGTTACTTGTCTGGCTCTCACCAGGTTCTGTTACCCAGAATACCTTGCAAACCTCAAACTTTGTAAAACAAAACCCACATTTTCCTCATATTTCTGTGATGGAAAGTTCTGGAATCTGCGTGGATCCACAAAATTCCACCCACCCCGCATTCCCCAAAGTGTTTTGATAAAAATGGCAACTCACTTGTGTGGGTAGGTCTAGTGCCCGCGACAGGAAAGGGCCCAAAACGCAACATGGACACACCACATTTTTACAGTGAAAACTGACCCCTTTTTTGCAAAGTGCCTAGCTGTAGATTTTGAACCCTAGCTCTGCCAGCACCTAGGGAAACCTAGCAAACCTATACATTTTTTTAAATTAGACACCCTGGGAATCCAGGATGGGGTGACTAGTCTGGCTCTCACCAGGTTCTGTTACCCAGAATACCTTGCAAACCTCAAACGTTGTAAAAAAAAAAAAACACATTTTCCTCACATTTCTGTGATGGAAAGTTCTGGAATCTGCGTGGATCCACAAAATTCCACCCACCCCGCATTCCCCAAAGTGTTCCAACAAAAATGGTATCCCACTTCTATGGTAGGCCTAGTGCCCGCAACAGGAAAGGGCCCAAAACGCAACGTGGACACACCACATTTTTACAGTGAAAACTGACCCCTTTTTTGCAAAGTGCCTAGCTGTAGATTTTGAACCTTAGCTCTGCCAGCACCTAGGGAAACCTAGCAAACCTATACATTTTTTAAAACTAGACACCCAGGGGAATCTAGGATGGGGTGACTTGTCTGGCTCTCACCAGGTTCTGTTACCCAGAATCCCTTGCAAACCTCAAACTTTGTAAAAAAAAACAAATTTTCCTCACATTTCTGTGATGGAAAGTTCTGGAATCTGCGTGGATCCACAAAATTCCACCCACCCCGCATTCCCCTAAGTGTTTTGATAAAAATGGTACCTCACTTCTGTGGTAGGCCCAGTGCCCGCACCAGGAAAGGGCCCAAAACGCACCGTGGACACACCACATTTTTACAGTGAAAACTGACCCTTTTTTTGAAAAGTGCCTAGCTGTAGATTTAATGATAGGTATTTTATGGTGGCTCAAAAATGCCATCAGAGGGGGGATTGATGGAGCAAGGATTCGAGAAAATGAAACTTGCTCGTATCAAATTCTCCATTAACATATTACTAAATATTGGAATAGAGATAGGATGAAATTGATACACATTAGACACGTTCTACTGTGAGAGCAGCAGAAATACCAAACCTACCCCTCTCGGGAGAAACTATCCAAGTTGTAGGAGTCTCAAATAAGCAAATAAAAACTCCAGTCACTAAACCAATAGAAGTGAATATTGGGAATTTCAAAGACATGCAGCGGTTCGTGGTGTGTGATTCAAGTCCAGTAAACTTGTTAGGGAGGGACTTGCTGTGCAAAATGAACTGCACCATCTATTGTACACCTAATGGTATTGCTTTCCAAACACCTGATTAAGATATTGCTTTCAAAATGATGTTAGCAAAACAAGGAACAGAAGTGGATGAAATGTTTTCACTTCTTACTGAAAGCAGTCTACCTGATGAACTGAGAGATACAGTTAGATCAGATGTATGGCAAATGTAGACCCAATCAAAATAATAGTGTTGAAAAAAAGAGAAAAAGAAAAAAAAGGAAAAAAGAGAAAAAAAAAAAGAAAAAATGTGCATAATGATACCAGTCCCAGATACCAGTAGGTTGGAAATTGATCAAATAACCCATGCAAGAAAGAAGGAAGAGTACAAAACTCCTACGATGAACCTACTCAATTAATACGGCAATCCAAATGCTCAACCTCCTGAGGGGTCATAATGTCGGATTTACGTCAATCATGACGAGTATATTGTATATTGTTTTTGTATATCTTTTGTAATGTTTCTTTGGGGCTGCTCTACTTGAATTTTGTACAGTAAATATTTTTATATAAATGAATTTATATACAAATAAAAAAAAAAAAGAGATTTTTGATATAATAAATTTTTTTAAAAACAGTGGTATTGTGGGACAATGTTGTTGTTTCTAATTTAGGATGTATCACCTATGTAGTAATTAACCCCTTGACCGCGATCGGAATTCCGCTCGTGTGCTGGACATTCCGATCGCGGGTGTGGTCGTGACGAGCTCAGCTCGTCATGCGCACAGCGCTACCGCGCAGCATGACGAGCTGAGCTCGTCACGCGCATCGAAGGGGTTAATGTATAGGGAGAGGTTTGTTGTTATTGTTTCTAGGCTCCTTTCCAGCACCTTTGCTGACACCACCATGTTTTGTTCTGCGCTTTACTTGTCCTGCATTATTGGAAATTAACTGTTACCCCACCCTATTCCGGGCGAGCACTGCCACCTAGAGGACAAAGAGCAAATTCTCACGAAGTACACTCACCTTTCTAAAAATCATACATACTCGTGTGAACTAGCCATTGCATTCACCCCTCTATTCACCCAGTCTAAAGTAGACTCAAAGTCTATTTGCAAAAGACGAAACATGGCTCCTAATGCATTTGTTACGTATGCCCTCTCTCTTTGCATTCCGCCTAGGAGTAATCCAATACTTGATGTTCCTTCACTCCGTCCAGCATGCGGTTTGGCACCAACTTGCCAAACATATTTCGACTGCAGCAAAGAGGAATATTGGACTCTGGCCTGTCACGTCGTTTTCACTCCCCTTCTTGTGCACTTTACCACGACTTTCGATGCTGCCACTTATTAATAAAGCATCAGAGCTGCATAGATTTTAATTATGGTCAGATGAGCAATGCATTCGAGCCTATACAGTTGTGTTATTGATTGAAATAACTAGTAAGTGCCTTGTCCCAAAGTTTTGCTCACAAACCCGCTGCCGGTGCTGTCGAAGGTCGGGGGCTGAATGGCGAGACTGCGCAGTATTGATCCCTCCTCAGGCCTCTTTAAACCAGCTACGATCACTCCCTGCCTCTAATCTTCTTCTTTCAGGTTCTCTTTCATCCGTGATTTCTTTCTTTGTCACGGTTTTCCTCCCTTCCTCCTTCTTTCGCCCTTTTGTGCATTTCTCTCTTTTGCTCAAAGTCTGATGAGGAAAAATAAGGGATAGTCCCTAAAAATGAGTGCCAGTGTGCCCCACCTGCCATCAGAAGCACAAATTAAGCTCTGGAAATAACCCCTTTTTTCCAGTTTTGAACACCCTGTGTATTTAAAGTCACATTCTCACCTCTCCTGAGTGCCCTATGTATTTCTCCCAACAGGGCTGGCGCTAGGCATGATGGGAAGTGTAGGCAACTGCCCAGGGCCACGCAGTTGCTCACAACTAAGGGTCCCACACCAGAGCACTGCCTTTAGAAAGCTTCAGTGTTACGAGGCCCGGGAGCAGCAGAGGTGCGGCCCTGCGAGGCCCAGGGGAGGGCAAGAGGGGATAGATTCCTCTCCTGGGCCTCCGAGCAATGGGCTGGAAGGGTTACAGAAATCTAATCTCTGCATTTGCATGATAACAGCGATTAGATGGGTACTTAAAGTGCCCTTAGGTGTGAACTGAGCCCTGCTCCTGCATGAATGAAGAGCAGGGTGTCCTGCAGGGCTCAAAGCAAAATAAAGAATCCCGTCATAAATGGGCATTACTTACCTAGGATGGTAGAACGCAGAGCCTTCAGCATTTTGCAATCCATGAAATAATTGTAAAATCAGTAAAGTGCGCAAAGGATGCAATATTTAATATGGTGGTCACAAAAAAAGAAAATGTAATCTCTCAGCAATGAAAGCAAAATGATTCACGCTCTCAGAGAGATTTGTTTACCTACGGTGCTAAATAGCTGTTACAGAATTACCTGATACAATACAGCTGTGAATAGTAGCAGCTTCCTTTTGCAGTTGACCTAAGCAGAAAGCCAGGAGCATGCCAAGAGGCCTAATAGCAGGCAGAAGATTTGAGAGGTGGCCCTCAGGGCATAAAAAATATGAAGGCCTTGAGTTCAAGTGCGTCAGCACTGGGGTCAACACAGTGCTGAGGAGGAAACTGCACATAACGTTAAAATGTGGATGCTTTGACAGTAATAATTCATAATATAGCACTGCACTGAGAAGTATTTAATAAAAGTGATTGTTTTTAAACATGAACTTAAAACTATTCCCGCCCTCACCATAGTGACAGTGCAATTAGTGAATTAAGAGGCAAGACCCAGATTCTTGTAGATAGAGCAACATTATATTCTATTAAGTCAAACACAATAGGTCTTTGTCCAGCTGGTGTTCTAAACTCATGTATTTGAAGGTGCTTTGCTGTGCTATAGTGAAGAAAAAGGAGGATTGGTAAAATAAAATATTTGCCGAGGGTCAAACAATTTGGATAAGCAGGGAAGCAGTGATTAATCCAGATTCATTTAGTTTCACTTTGTTCAAATCAATTACTAAATGTCTCTCTTTTTTATGTCAAATGTTAATGTTCTGTTTTTACCCCTTGGTTTATGGGGTAGAGCGAGGATGGTAGGCAGAAGCCATATGAAAGTACAGCTTGTTATGGGCTCAAGGTTTCAATGGGACTGCAAGATGAGCCAGAGCCAGGCTTCAGGCTCGAGCCTAGCTCCAGCTTTCAGTGGGTTACCCACCTCTACACGTAGGTATCAGTTTGTTGTGAGAGAGAATGCGTAGCTGAGGAGGGAATGAGTGACCAAGATAACGGATACTGCAAACACGCCATTTCCTCCTGCAGAGAGGGCTGTGAGAGGTGTTGGGAGGAGAGAGCGGGATGGAGGGAGTGGGTGAGTGCACCTTTACTTCTGATCATGCATGGGCAAGTGTGAAGAATGCAATGAGCTCCTATAGGGAGGATGCGAGGGGTGCTAAGAGTGAGGGGAAGTTAATGATGGTTTTATGGTGCTCAGTGTTGTGGGGTTGCATTAAATTAATGCACGAAGGAGAGTTTGGGCTATTGGGAAATCCTGTAGTGAGTTCTGTGAGGAGTGCCAACAGTTTCTGCAGGGAGGAAAAGGAGGGATGCACAGCGCTCCTGCAGGAATGGCTCTGAAGGATACAGGGAGCACCTGCAAGATGGAAGAGAGGTGCAGAGTGCTCGTACTGGGAGGTGTAGTGAGAGCTTTGAGGGCTGCAGGGAGCTCATGCAGTGATGGAGTGTTGTGAGGGATCATTGAGTTTGTGCAGGGAGAAGAGTGAGGGTTGCAGTGATCTGCTATAGAGTTTAGAGTGAGGGGTGCTGTGAGCTCTTGCAGGGAACATTGTGAGGATGCAGTAGAGTCCCTGCAGGGAGTGTTGCTAGGATTTTGTGTCGGATCTGGGCTAAAAAGGTAAAACAAACCCGATGCAAAACCTTTGTAGATCTAGGCCCATATGTTTTACCACCAAATAGCTTGAGGAGTGAAGCCCTTGCGGCTTTCTTTCTAGGATAACTAGCAGGTTATGAGTTTGAATCCTGGCAGAATCAGTGCAGAATTTCACCCTTCTGATGTCAACAAACTAAATGGCAATAGCAAACAAACACCCTCAGATACCTTAAAAAGGCCTATACCTAGGTGGAATTATCTGGCGGAGTGGTTTCCATTAATTTAAGGCTGAAAAGGGATCATTGCAAGTAAAATACAGTGCCACAATAATGATGCAGAAAGTGCAACTGTGCGCTGCAAAATTTGCATTGTTGTGCTGCAAAATCTGCTAATCAATGCAAAATCCTAGGAGGTCTTAGAAAGGGAGACGGTGATGATGTTGCCTTGATCTCTAGAACTGGTAATGGCATCCAGCTCTTGATTAACAGATTCAGCATGTACATGGAGGATAAATACATGAAAATTAATTGTTTAAAAACCTTTGCCATGACGTGTAGGAAAGGGAGACGCAAGAAGAAAACTCTTTTTTTTACTTTTTTTTATTTTACCCAGAGAAAAACATGTAGATGGTAATACAATATGAAAGCAATCATTAATATATATCATAAATATATATTAAAAAGAAAGCCAGATTACACACAGTTTAACCCCTTCGCTGCTAGGCCTTCCCCCCCCCCCGTGCTTAGCCTTTATTGGGCTATTTGCCCTGTAACTTTTTGATCACATAAGGTATCCATGCCAAATTTGCGTCCTTTTCATCCAACGTCTGTGGGATTTTAAAGGTACTCAGGGTTTGTTGATTCCCCTGGAGGGGACTCAGAAATTAGCCAAAATAAAGCTACATTTTTTTTGGGGGGGGAAAAATGGGAAAAAAGTGCTGCAGATGAAAGCGTCTGTTTTTCCCCCTGCAAATGGTATCAACAAAGGGTTTGTGGTGCTGAAATCACCATCTTGTCAGCTTTTACGGACTGACAGACTTTTGTCAGAAAACCAAATTGTTTTACACAGTTTTGGCATTTTACTGGGACATAGCCTATTTTTGCTCTTTTTTGTGCTTTCAACCTCTTTCCAGTTAGTGGTAGAAATGGGTATAAAAGCAAAAATGGATCCTGGAAAGCTACACATTTCAGAAAAGTAGACACAATTCTGAATTCTGCAAGGGGTCATTTGTGTAGATCCTTCAAGGTTTTTCTTTATAGAAACTAACAGTTGAAAATAGGAAAAATTGAAAATGAGTTGAAAAAAACAGTCATTTGTGCCAACATTTCCACCTGTAACTTCTTCTAAGTATGACAGATTTTTAAAAGCAATATACTGTTACATCCGCTGGACCCTTATGGTTGTGGGGATATATAGGACGTGTAGTTTCACCAAGAACCCGAGGAACCCAGAGCCAATACATGAGCAGCATCTTGCAATGGTTTTTTATTGTGTACCGGGCATATAGCAATTCATTTGGGAAAATATAAACAGTGAAAAATCGGTATGAAATACACCTATGTATTTCTGAAATGGGAACAAAATATAGAGTTTAGAAACAGTAGCTATTTGCACATCTCCGAAATTGTGGGTACCCATACTAGCATGTGAATTATAGGACATTTTTCAAAGTGACTTCTTTTTTACACATTGTCTTACATTTGGAAAGCAGAAATGCATCAAAATTCAGTAGGTAATAACAGTTGCTCTACAATTCTGTATTCCCCTAAGTCTCCCGATAAAAATGGTACCTCACTTGTGTGGGTAGGTCTAGTTCCCGCGACAGGAAACGACCCAAAACATACAACATAGACACACCACATTTTTACAGTGAAAACTGACCCTTTTTTTGCAAAGTGCCTAGCTGTAGATTTTGAACCCTAGCTCTGCCGGCACCTAGGGAAACCTAGCAAACCTATACATTTTTTAAAACAAGACAACCTGAGGAATCCAGGATGGGGTTACTTGTCTGGCTCTCACCAGGTTCTGTTACCCAGAATACCTTGCAAACCTCAAACTTTGTAAAACAAAAAACACATTTTCCTCATATTTCTGTGATGGAAAGTTCTGGAATCTGCGTGGATCCACAAAATTCCACCCACCCCGCATTCCCCAAAGTGTTTTGATAAAAATGGCAACTCACTTGTGTGGGTAGGTCTAGTGCCCGCGACAGGAAAGGGCCCAAAACGCAACATGGACACACCACATTTTTACAGTGAAAAAACTGACCCCTTTTTTGCAAAGTGCCTAGCTGTAGATTTTGAACCCTAGCTCTGCCAGCACCTAGAGAAACCTAGCAAACCTATACATTTTTTAAAACTATACACCCTGGGAATCCAGGATGGGGTGACTAGTCTGGCTCTCACCAGGTTCTGTTACCCAGAATACCTTGCAAACCTCAAACTTTGTAAAAAAAAAAAAACATTTTCCTCACATTTCTGTGATGGAAAGTTCTGGAATCTGCGTGGATCCACAAAATTCCACCCACCCCGCATTCCCCAAAGTGTTCCAACAAAAATGGTATCTCACTTCTATGGTAGGCCTAGTGCCCGCGACAGGAAAGGGCCCAAAACGCAACGTGGACACACCACATTTTTACAGTGAAAACTGACCCCTTTTTTGCAAAGTGCCTAGCTGTAGATTTTGAACCTTAGCTCTGCCAGCACCTAGGGAAACCTAGCAAACCTATACATTTTTTAAAACTAGACACCCAGGGGAATCTAGGATGGGGTGACTTGTCTGGCTCTCACCAGGTTCTGTTACCCAGAATCCCTTGCAAACCTCAAACTTTGTAAAATAAACCACATTTTCCTCACATTTCTGTGATGGAAAGTTCTGGAATCTGCGTGGATCCACAAAATTCCACCCACCCCGCATTCCCCAAAGTGTTTTGATAAAAATGGTACCTCACTTCTGTGGTAGGCCCAGTGCCCGCAACAGGAAAGGGCCCAAAACGCACTGTGGACACACCACATTTTTACAGTGAAAACTGACCCTTTTTTTGAAAAGTGCCTAGCTGTAGATTTAATGATGGGTATTTTATGGTGGCTCAAAAATGCCATCAGAGGGGGGATTGATGGAGCAAGGATTCGAGAAAATGAAACTTGCTCGTATCAAATTCTCCATTAACATATTACTAAATATTGGAATAGAGATAGGATGAAATTGATACACATTAGACACGTTCTACTGTGAGAGCAGCAGAAATACCGAACCTACCCCTCTCGGGAGAAACTATCCAAGTTGTAGGAGTCTCAAATAAGCAAATAAAAACTCCAGTCACTAAACCAATAGAAGTGAATATTGGGAATTTCAAAGACATGCAGCGGTTCGTGGTGTGTGATTCAAGTCCAGTAAACTTGTTAGGGAGGGACTTGCTGTGCAAAATGAACTGCACCATCTATTGTACACCTAATGGTATTGCTTTCCAAACACCTGATTAAGATATTGCTTTCAAAATGATGTTAGCAAAACAAGGAACAGAAGTGGATGAAATGTTTTCACTTCTTACTGAAAGCAGTCTACCTGATGAACTGAGAGATACAGTTAGATCAGATGTATGAGAATTTTCAGGAAAAGAAATAGGTCTGATGGCAAATGTAGACCCAATCAAAATAATAGTGTTGAAAAAAAGAGAAAAAGAAAAAAAGGAAAAAGAGAAAAAAAAGAAGAAAAAATGTGCATAATGATACCAGTCCCAGATACCAGTAGGTTGGAAATTGAGCAAATAACCCATGCAAGAAAGAAGGAAGAGTACAAAACTCCTACAAAGAACCTACTCGATTAATACGGCAATCCAAATGCTCAACCTCCTGAGGGGTCATAATGTCGGATTTACGTCAATCATGACGAGTATATTGTATATTGTTTTTGTATATCTTTTGTAATGTTTCTTTGGGGCTGCTCTACTTGAATTTTGTACAGTAAAGATTTTTATATAAATGAATTTATATACAAATTTAAAAAAAAAGAGATTTTTGATATAATACATTTTTTTAAAAACAGTGGTATTGTGGGACAATGTTGTTGTTTCTAATTTAGGATGTATCACCTATGTAGTAATTAATGTATAGGGAGAGGTTTGTTGTTATTGTTTCTAGGCTCCTTTCCAGCACCTTTGCTGACACCACCATGTTTTGTTCTGCGCTTTACTTGTCCTGCATTATTGGAAATTAACTGTTACCCCACCCTATTCCGGGCGAGCACTGCCACCTAGAGGACAAAGAGCAAATTCTCACGAAGTACACTCACCTTTCTAAAAATCATACATACTCGTGTGAACTAGCCATTGCATTCACCCCTCTATTCACCCAGTCTAAAGTAGACTCAAAGTCTATTTGCAAAAGACGAAACATGGCTCCTAATGCATTTGTTACGTATGCCCTCTCTCTTTGCATTCCGCCTAGGAGTAATCCAATACTTGATGTTCATTCACTCCGTCCAGCATGCGGTTTGGCACCAACTTGCCAAACATATTCCGACTGCAGCAAAGAGGAATATTGGACTCTGGCCTGTCACGTCATTTTCACTCCCCTTCTTGTGCACTTTACCACGACTTTCGATGCTGCCACTTATTAATAAAGCATCAGGGCTGCGTAGGTTTTAATTATGGTCAGATGAGCAATGCATTCGAGCCTATACAGTTGTGTTATTGATTGAAATAACTAGTAAGTGCCTTGTCCCAAAGTTTTGCTCACAAACCCGCTGCCGGTGCTGTCGAAGGTCGGGGGCTGAATGGCGAGACTGCGCAGTATTGATCCCTCCTCAGGCCTCTTTAATCCAGCTACGTACACTCCCTGCCTCTAATCTTCTTCTTTCAGGTTCTCTTTCATCCGTGATTTCTTTCTTTGTCACGGTTTTCCTCCCTTCCTCCTTCTTTCGCCCTTTTGTGCATTTCTCTCTTTTGCTCAAAGTCTGATGAGGAAAAATAAGGGATAGTCCCTAAAAATGAGTGCCAGTGTGCCCCACCTGCCATCAGAAGCTCAAATTAAGCTCTGGAAATAACCCCTTTTTTCCAGTTTTGAACACCCCGTGTATTTAAAGTCACATTCTCACCTCTCCTGAGTGCCCTATGTATTTCTTCAAACAGGGTTGGCGCTAGGCATGATGGGAAGTGTAGGCAGCTGCCCAGGGCCACGCAGTTGCTCACAACTAAGGGTCCCACACCAGAGCACTGCCTTTAGAAAGCTTCAGTGTTACGAGGCCCGGGAGCAGCAGAGGTGCGGCCCTGCGAGGCCCAGGGCAGGGCAAGAGGGGATAGATTCCTCTCCTGGGCCTCCGAGCAATGGGCTGGAAGGGCTACAGAAATCTAATCTCTGCATTTGCATGATAACAGCGATTAGATGGGTACTTAAAGTGCCCTTAGGTGTGAACTGAGCCCTGCTCCTGCATGAATGAAGAGCAGGGTGTCCTGCAGGGCTCAAAGCAAAATAAAGAATCCTGTCATAAATGGGCATTACTTACTGAGGATGGTAGAACGCAGAGCCTTCAGCATTTTGCAATCCATGAAATAATCGTAAAATCAGTAAAGTGCGCAAAGGATGCAATATTTAATATAGTGGTCACAAAAAAAGAAAATGTAATCTCTGAGCAATGAAAGCAAAATGATTCACACTCTCAGAGAGATTTGTTTACCTACGGTGCTAAATAGCTGTTACAGAATTACCTGATACAATACAGCTGTGAATAGTAGCAGCTTCCTTTTGCAGTTGACCTAAGCAGAAAGCCAGGAGCATGCCAAGAGGCCTAATAGCAGGCAGAAGATTTGAGAGGTGGCCCTCAGGGCATAAAAAATATGAAGGCCTTGAGGTCAAGTGCGTCAGCACTGGGGTCAGCACAGTGCTGAGGAGGAAACTGCACATAACGTTAAAATGTGGATGCTTTGACAGTATTTAATAAAAGTGATTGTTTTTAAACATGAACTTAAAACTATTCCCGCCCTCACCATAGTGACAGTGCAATTAGTGAACTAAGAGGCAAGACCCAGACTATTGTAGATAGAGCAACATTATAGTCTATTAAGTCAAACACAATAGGTCTTTGTCCAGCTGGTGTTCTAAACTCATGTATTTGAAGGTGCTTTGCTGTGCTATAGTGAAGAAAAAGGAGGATTGGTAAAATAAAATATTTGCCGAGGGTCAAACAATTTGGATAAGCAGGGAAGCAGTGATTAATCCAGATTCATTTAGTTTCACTTTGTTCAAATCAATTACTAAATGTCTCTCTTTTTTATGTCAAATGTTAATGTTCTGTTTTTACCCCTTGGTGTATGGGGTAGAGCGAGGATGGTAGGCAGAAGCCATATGAAAGTACAGCTTGTTATGGGCTCAAGGTTTCAATGGGACTGCAAGATGAGCCAGAGCCAGGCTTCAGGCTCGAGCCTAGCTCCAGCTTTCAGTGGGTTACCCACCTCTACACGTAGGTATCAGTTTGTTGTGAGAGAGAATGCGTAGCTGAGGAGGGAATGAGTGACCAAGATAACGGATACTGCAAACACGCCATTTCCTCCTGCAGAGAGGGCTGTGAGAGGTGTTGGGAGGAGAGAGAGGGATGGAGGGAGTGGGTGAGTGCACCTTTACTTCTGATCATGCATGGGCAAGTGTGAAGAATGCAATGAGCTCCTAGAGGGAGGATGCGAGGGGTGCTAAGAGTGAGGGGAAGTTAATGATGGTTTTATGGTGCTCAGTGTTGTGGGGTTGCATTAAATTAATGCACGAAGGAGAGTTTGGGCTATTGGGAAATCCTGTAGTGAGTTCTGTGAGGAGTGCCAACAGTTTCTGCACGGAGGAAAAGGAGGGATGCACAGCGCTCCTGCAGGAATGGCTCTGAAGGATACAGGGAGCACCTGCAAGATGGAAGAGAGGTGCAGAGTGCTCATACTGGGAGGTGTAGTGAGAGCTGTGAGGGCTGCAGGGATCTCATGCAGTGATGGAGTGTTGTGAGGGATCATTGAGTTTGTGCAGGGAGAAGAGTGAGGGTTGCAGTGATCTGCTATAGAGTTTAGAGTGAGGGGTGCTGTGAGCTCTTGCAGGGAACATTGTGAGGATGCAGTAGAGTCCCTGCAGGGAGTGTTGCTAGGATTTTGTGTCGGATCTGGGCTAAAAAGGTAAAACAAACCAGATGAAAAACCTTTGTAGATCTAGGCCCATATGTTTTACCACCAAATAGCTTGAGGAGTGAAGCCCTTACGGCTTTCTTTCTAGGATAACTAGCAGGTTATGAGTTTGAATCCTGGCAGAATCAGTGCAGAATGTCACCCTTCTGTTGTCAACAAACTAAATGGCAATAGCAAACAAACACCCTCAGATACCTTAAAAAGGCCTATACCTAGGTGGAATTATCTGGCGGAGTGGTTTCCATTAATTTAAGGCTGAAAAGGGATCATTGCAAGTAAAATACAGTGCCGCAATAATGACGCAGAAAGTGCAACTGTGCGCTGCAAAATTTGCATTGTTGTGCTTCAAAATCTGCTAATCAATGCAAAATCCTAGGAGGTCTTAGAAAGGGAGACGGTGATGATGTTGCCTTGATCTCTAGAACTGGTAATGGCATCCAGCTCTTGAGTAACAGATTCAGCATGTACATGGAGGATAAATACATGAAAATTAATTGTTTAAAAACCTTTGCCATGACGTGTAGGAAAGGGAGACGCAACAAGAAAACTCTTTTTTGTGTGCTTTTTTTTACTTTTTTTTATTTTACCCAGAGAAAAACATGTAGATGGTAATACAATATGAAAGCAATCATTAATATATATCATAAATATATATTAAAAAGAAAGCCAGATTACACACAGTTTAACCCCTTCGCTGCTAGGCCTCCCCCCCGCGTGCTTAGCCTTTTTTGGGCTATTTGCCCTGTAACTTTTTGATCACATAAGGTATCCATGCCAAATTTGCGTCCTTTTCATCCAACGTCGGTGGGATTTTAAAGGTACTCAGCGTTTGTTGATTCCCCTGGAGGGGACTCAGAAATTAGCCAAAATACAGCTACATTTTTTTGGGGGGGGAAAAATGGGAAAAAAGTGCTGCAGATGATAGCGTCTGTTTTTTCCCCTGCAAATGGTATAAACAAAGGGTTTGTGGTGCTGAAATCACCATCTTGTCAGCTTTTACGGACTGACAGACTTTTGTCAGAAAACCAAATTGTTTTACACAGTTTTGACATTTTACTGGGACATAGCCTATTTTTGCTATTTTTTGTGCTTTCAACCTCTTTCCAGTTAGTGGTAGAAATGGGTATAAAAGCAAAAATGGATCCTGGAAAGCTATACATTTCAGAAAAGTAGACACAATTCTGAATTCTGCAAGGGGTCATTTGTGTAGATCCTTCAAGGTTTTTCTTTATAGAAACTAACAGTTGAAAATAGGAAAAATTGAAAATGAGTTGAAAAAAACAGACATTTGTGCCAACATTTCCACCTGTAACTTCTTCTAAGTATGACAGATTTTTAAAAGCAATATACTGTTACATCCGCTGGACCCTTATGGTTGTGGGGATATATAGGACTTGTAGTTTCACCAAGAACCCGAGGAACCCAGAGCCAATACATGAGCAGCATCTTGCAATGGTTTTTTATTGTGTACCGGGCATATAGCAATTCATTTGGGAAAATATAAACAGTGAAAAATAGGTATGAAATACACCTATGTATTTCTGAAATGGGAACAAAATATAGAGTTTAGAAACAGTAGCTATTTGCACATCTCCGAAATTGTGGGTACCCATACTAGCATGTGAATTATAGGACATTTTTCAAAGTGACTTCTTTTTTACACATTGTCTTACATTTGGAAGGCAGAAATGCATCAAAATTCAGTAGGTAATAACAGTTGCTCTACAATTCTGTATTCCCCTAAGTCTCCCGATAAAAATGGTACCTCACTTGTGTGGGTAGGTCTAGTGCCAGCGACAGGAAACGACCCAAAACATACAACATAGACACACCACATTTTTACAGTGAAAACTGACCCTTTTTTTGCAAAGTGCCTAGCTGTAGATTTTCAACCCTAGATCTGCCGGCACCTAGGGAAACCTAGCAAACCTATACATTTTTTAGAACAAGACAACCTGAGGAATCCAGGATGGGGTTACTTGTCTGGCTCTCACCAGGTTCTGTTACCCAGAATACCTTGCAAACCTCAAACTTTGTAAAAAAAAAAAACAAATTTTCCTCATATTTCTGTGATGGAAAGTTCTGGAATCTGCGTGGATCCACAAAATTCCACCCACCCCGCATTCCCCAAAGTGTTTTGATAAAAATGGCAACTCACTTGTGTGGGTAGGTCTAGTGCCCGCGACAGGAAAGGGCCCAAAATGCAACATGGACACACCACATTTTTACAGTGAAAACTGACCCCTTTTTTGCAAAGTGCCTAGCTGTAGATTTTGAACCCTAGCTCTGCCAGCACCTAGGGAAACCTATACATTTTTTTAAACTAGACACCCTGGGAATCCAGGATGGGGTGACTAGTCTGGCTCTCACCAGGTTCTGTTACCCAGAATACCTTGCAAACCTCAAACTTTGTAAAAAAAAAACACATTTTCCTCACATTTCTGTGATGGAAAGTTCTGGAATCTGCGTGGATCCACAAAATTCCACCCACCCCGCATTCCCCAAAGTGTTCCAACAAAAATGGTATCTCACTTCTATTGTAGGCCTAGTGCCCGCGACAGGAAGGGCCCAAAACGCAACGTGGACACACCACATTTTTACAGTGAAAACTGACCCCTTTTTTGCAAAGTGCCTAGCTGTAGATTTTGAACCTTAGCTCTGCCAGCACCAAGGGAAACCTAGCAAACCTATACATTTTTTAAAACTAGACACCCAGGGGAATCTAGGATGGGGTGACTTGTCTGGCTCTCACCAGGTTCTGTTACCCAGAATCCCTTGCAAACCTCAAACTTTGTAAAAAAAAACACATTTTCCTCACATTTCTGTGATGGAAAGTTCTGGAATCTGCGTGGATCCACAAAATTCCACCCACCCCGCATTCCCCAAAGTGTTTTGATAAAAATGGTACCTCACTTCTGTGGTAGGCCCAGTGCCCGCAACAGGAAAGGGCCCAAAACGCACCGTGGACACCACATTTTTACAGTGAAAACTGACCCTTTTTTTGAAAAGTGCCTAGCTGTAGATTTAATGATGGGTATTTTATGGTGGCTCAAAAATGCCATCAGAGGGGGGATTGATGGAGCAAGGATTCGAGAAAATGAAACTTGCTCGTATCAAATTCTCCATTAACATATTACTAAATATTGGAATAGAGATAGGATGAAATTGATACACATTAGACACCGAAACGTGGGAGAGAAAGCTTACGCATGCTTTAATTAATGAGAATAAAGTGTAACGCCACTATAACCCGCTTCACGCATGTGCAAACCTGAACTACGTAACAAATAACGTGACTAACTCGCTTTGAGAGGAAAAACTTAGCGCATGCGCAAAAGAAACTAATATGCGGTCTTGAGGTACCGCATGCCCGGCATATGCTTGCTTGAATTTAAAAGAAGGCTGCTGTTATTAATGGTTATGCTCAGAAAAATAATAATAATATGGGATAGAGTAGAAGTGGGTGGTGAACAGTGAGAATTATATGTTTAAGAAAAACACATCTGTTTATGATTCTTTTGTTAATAGTGAACATTCGGGCCTGCTAAACCATGACTGTAAAAGAAATAGTAGGTGATATATTTGGTGCACTGATACCATCAGTTGGAGTCGTACTAAATTCACATAAGATACGTAAATTGTCAACAGTATTTGATCGTCTATCAACAGATACTGCAGGGGGATTCTTAATGATCAATACTGAAATGGTTGCAATTAGATCTATGGTTTTGCAAAATCGACTTGCACTTGATATATTATTGGCAAAAGAGGGTGGAGTTTGTGGCATGTTGAAAGTCCAACATTGCTGTACATATATCCCAGACAAAAGTAAAGGAATTGAGTGATATATTAAGAATATTACAAAGATTCATGACAATTTGACCCAACTGGAGGTTGATGGTGTCTGGGAAAAACTTAGTAAAAGTATTTCCGCTATAAGTAGTTGGTTTTCCACTTTAGGAAGCAGTCTATTAGGGAAGATCCTAATACCAGTAATTTCAATAACAATAATAGCACTGATAATAGTGAAGACGTATAGATGATGCAAGAACAAAACAAGAGCAAGAATGGTGGCTGAAATAAAGAATAAAAGAATGGGAAGAAAGAGAAATAGGGAAGAAGTCGAATTAGAGGAAATGAAAGAAAATGTATATGATAAAATGAAAGAAGTGGGAATGAAAAGAAAAATAGAAGAAATAGTAGAAAAAGAAGAAGATACTAAAATTTGAATGAACAAAGTTGGCACTTGGTAATGATGGGTATTTTATGATGGCTCAAAAATGCCATCAGAGGGGGTATTGATGGAGCAAGGATTCGAGAAAATGAAACTTGCTCGTATCAAATTCTCCATTAACATATTACTAACTATTGGAATAGAGATAAGATGAAATTAATACACATTAGACACCGAAACATGGGAGAGAAAGCTTACGCATGCTTAAATTATTGAGAATAAAGTGTAACGCGACTAAAACCCGCTTTAATTTGCAAAAACGCTTTGCGCATGTGCAAGCCTGAACTACGTAACAAATAATGTGACTAACTTGCTTTGAGAGGGAAACACTTAGCGCATGCGCAAAAGAAACTAATATGTGGTCTTGAGGTACTGCATGCCCGGCATATGCTTGCTTGAATTTAAAAGAAGGCTGCTGTTATTAATGCTTATGCTCAGAAAAATAATAATAATAAGGGATAGAGTAGAAGTGGGTGGTGAACAGTGAGAATTATATGTTTAAGAAAATAACATCTGTTTATGATTCTTTAGTTAATAGTGAACATTCGGGCCTGCTAAACCATGACTGTAAAAGAAAATGGCGAGAGTTGCACATGAGCAATGAATTAGCGATGTGACCCGGTGACCGAGGCAGTTGAATGCCTGCCAAGACCCAAGGACAGAGGAGCTGGGAAAAAGAGGAGGATATAGTCTACATCCACAAAGCTTGTATTAAAGAAATTATTTCATTTGCAACAAAATATGCATGAGAAAAATAAAAAGAATGAATGAGTCAAAGGGGAAGGGCCAGCAAACAATAGGATTCACTAACAAAATGAATATGTCAGCCTGGTGTGACGAAGACTCCCCTAACCCCGTCCAATCATATTCCGTATTTTAGTAAAATTGGTAACTCTTGAGGGTGGGACATGAAGAAATAAAGACTATAACTAGGGTGACTTTAGTTTTGAAGGTGTGTTGTCTGGAGTGTTGTCTGGGGAGATCTCCGGAGGGTTATCCTGAGAGAAGTCCAGATGATGAGAAGTCCACAGAAGCAGTCCTCAGAGACCACAGAGAGTGCCAAGAGCCTGAATGAAGAAAGAGGGCAGACTCGAAAGATTCAGATCCAAAAGACAGCATGATAAGATTCGAAGATTGCGGAAGAATATGGAGGAGTGAGAGAGTGTAAGAGAGGGAATCGTCCCGGTGCATCGGGTTTGTAGAGAAGTCTAGTAAGTATCAACTTTGCCCTGATTCTATCCTATAATCTTTGTCTCCTGATCCTAAGTCAGGGGACCTCCACCAGTCCTTTGGCTAGAGGGGTGGTTTTCCGATTTTCCTTATTAGGTAAATATCATTCTGTCCTTAAGATTTGCATATTTCGTTGCAAACGTATGTTATTATGCCTTTTGTCTCTACATCTATCCACTCTCAAGCATTTGATTGATTGAACTTATTTGTGTAAATGAATATATTTGCTAAATGATCTCTCTCTCTTATTAAATGAATGTTGGTGTTTGCACTGTGAATCTGTAAATGATGAGCGTTCAACTAATGACTGAAATTTTAGATAAAACTTATAAATCTTACTCAGAGTCTGTGGTTATTTTCCATTAAAGTTAGTTAAGAATTTGTTAATATCACCATCAACTAACTCAACTAATGGTCCATCGACCAGAGGAAGAGTGTTGATTCGTGAAGATTAGTTAGATCTCGAAATGGTATTTAATCCAATTTATGATTTTTTAGAGAATAACTAATCAGAATCTAAGTGAATTATAAAAATTGACCCAACCAGTGTGATTTTAGCCAGGGAGTGGTTTTTGGATTACAGGATAAATGCATATGGGCCCATTTGAAACATTATTTTTTCCAAGTTGTATGTGTGTGTATGTGAAATGTCCATCCCTGGCTATCGCGCTGGATCCGTTTTTCTGGTAGCAAAGTTATGGTTATTATTGATTAGTTTGGTGATTATTGATTATTGATTATATGTTCTTAACATGCAAAGTTAGTGTCTTGTTCTACGTTGTCTGGAAGTACAGGTACAGAGATGCCTGGGAATCCCGGGAACGGAATTTTGAAGAGTGTGGTAAGGAAATCACACTGCAGAAGGTTACTCGTCTGTTGTCATAATACCTAAAAGCTACGGAGGGCTGTAGGTGTTATATTAGGGACTATATCCTATAAGAGTCGAGAGTGAATGATAGCAGAGGGCCCACCTATGAAACTTTGGCCTTACCCAAAGGAGGAGTATCCCTAGAGAAGTAGTAGGTCCTCCCCGAGCTTAAGTGAAGGGTAAACAGTGGTTTTTACTCGCAGTGTAAGGAAGTACTTTTTTCTTTGAAGCGAATGAATAAACTATCTTTGGATTAGTGGAGCAGACAGAGTAGCGCTGTTTTTACATTGTTACTAACAAGAAAATTATAAAGAAAAATCAGAAAATACATTGTCGTATTACCTTGTGAAGGGAGGGTCAGTAGCAGGAGTCATACTGAAGTTACAAGAGCCGCACTGGTATTGGTTAAAGCAGCGGGCGTGTGACAAAAGCAGATTGTAAAGGGAGGGTCAGTAGTAGGAGTAATACTGATGTCACAAAGAGCCGCGCTGGCATTGGTCAGACAAACGGGTGTGTTGAAAGCTCTGATTGGCTGGTAGACAAAAACCGCACTGGTATTGGTTACGGAAGAGAATACGTAGTGAGCCCTGATTGAATTGTTGGTGTGAGTCGCGCTGGTATAGGACGAGTGTTGGCAAATAGGATACGTGAGAAATACGGAAGAGTCTTTAGGTTTGTTTATTGAAATAGTTAGTCGCAAGGATCGGAAGAATGAAGTTGATTAATAAAATCAAGAATTTCTTTAAAAAAGATAAACGTGTAGTAACCAGAGAAGGAATTCTTATGCCACCTCCTGATACGCCAGCTTCTTTTATGATGATGGAACGAGGATATCATACTTGTGTTTGGTTGGAAAATTGGGTAGAGTATACGAAAGATGATAGTGTTTTAGCATTTCCTGAATATGGTACGCTTAATGTGAGGATTCTTCAGAATTTAAGAAATCGGATGAATACATTAGAACCCAGTCCGAGGTTAATGCAGTATGAAGCTTTAGAGGAGTGGGAAGTCGAGGCATTTGAGCGAGAAAAATGCAGAGGAGGTAGAAGAATAAATAGAGAATTTTTCCCCAGATATCCGTTTGATACTTGAGGAGATCAGATGAAAAGATGGAGAAGAGCTGTAGTAACGGAAGGCTTGTATCCAGTATTGATGGCTGAGGATCAAGTAGGGAGCAAGTGTAAAGAAAAATGAAAACACTTAGGTATAACATGAACAGGAGGTGATGAATCTGATGATGAGTTATTGGAGGACATTTTAGTCAAAAGACCTCCACCTTATCAAGAAAATGCGAGAGAAACAACCCCAAGTGCACCAATGATGGGAACTCCATTAGTTCCACAGGTTTTATATGATCCAACAGTTACCCGAGCGTTACAGGAAAAAGAAAGGGATGCATTGAATAAGACCAAAGAAGAGATAATACAGAAAATAAATCAGTTAGGTTTAAATGCTGAAGCCTTGACAGTACCAGTAACTAGTGGTCCTGTTATTCCGTTATATGGGGATAAACGAGACCCCCCGAGATTACAAACAGTGACAGTCTCACATAATAATGTTAGAAAAGAGATAGTTGTGTCAGAAGATCAAACCAGTGAAACCGATTCGAATGTCTCATTATTAGATCTCCCTAATATTGAAACAGTGATTGAAACTCCGAAAAGAAATTCACCAGTAAATAAAAGGAGAAAGGAACTGATTGTTACCCCAGTAGCAGGAAACTCTAAAGGATTTTCGCCAGAAGATCTAGAGGAGTGGGCAAAAGGATTAGACAAGAAAAAACACCAAACACCAAACATAGATGTAGCCAAATTGAAAGTGGATTTAGAAGAAATGATTATCGGTACTATAAGCTCAGAAAGATTAGGTTCATACAGAGATGAAGAATTGTTTTTTTTGTGTAAAAGTATAACCTGGAGAGCAAAGGAGCTTCATGAGAAAATAGTAGAAGTGGCCTTAGAATTTGGAATTGATGTAGAAAAGTCGAAAATATTACAAAAACCATATAGATCAGAATTTACTGAAAAGGATTTAGAAAGCTTGATGCATCAGGTAGGAGATTACAGATAAAAGAATTAATGTGTATATTGAAGAAATGGGGCAATGCGGACCGATGGAGAGGTAGATGGACAAGGCAAAGGGATGAGGCAGCTACAAAGGAAACATCCGCATTCCCATTGAGAGAAACAGAACAAGTTGAAAGAGTGTGTCCAATGAGAGAAGTTCCTGGTGGTGGATATGTTCATGTTCCATGGTCCAGACAGGATATTTTGTCTTTTACAAATGATTTTCCCAGATTAAGAGAGATGCCAGTTGAATGGTACAAGCAGGTAGAGAGGTTTGTGAAAGTCTCAAAGGTACTATTAAAGGATTTGGATGGTCTGTTTGATATAGTGGTACCAACTGATTTGTGGACAGAATGTAAAATTACTATTGATTGGCCAAATGAAGAGTATCCCAGAGATGCAAAGACAGGTGCACCTTCAGAGGAAGTGATGAAAAAGTATCAACAAGTGATTACTTTCTTGAAAGGGAAAATTCCTCCCAAAGAAACAGATTGGGTAAAGATAGATAGAACAACCCAAGAACCAAAAGAGTCAGTGCACGCGTATTACGAGAGGCTATTACAAGTATTTAAGCAGTATAGTGGATTTGAAAATATTGGTGATAAGGATATGGGACATTTTGTGTATAGGTTTGTGTATGGATTGAGATCAGAAATAAGTCAGATGATTCAGCAGCATATGCTTTGTTGGCAGAGCAAGCCCATTGATGATATCTTGAAGTATGCGAAGTACTGTAGTGATGATATTGATGCAAAACATAAGAAACTAAAAGAAAAGATGATGTGGGCACAAGTAAAATTAGCAGAACACCAAGAAGCAAATACTGGTTCTCAAAATGATAACCAGTCGAATGATCAAAATCAGAATAGTCAAGGATCAAATATTAATAAAGGAAAAGGGCGAATGAGTAGAGAAGAAGCGAAAAAGAAGTATCCTTGTCATGCGTGCGGAAAGCATGGAAATTGGAAGAATGAGTGTAGAAATGTTTAACAGAATAATGGGGTAAATCAACATTGAAATCCACAGATGCAGAATGAGGTGGTTGTGAACCAGCAGCAGCAGCAACAGGTAGTTACTCCACAGTTACAGGTGCCACAAGCCCCTATACCCAATTATGGGAACGCTCAGATGCAGAGATACAGTGTGAACACCGGATTTCGTGGAGAGAGTGGTAAGAATACACAAATGGTTCAACATTATTGGATGCAAAGTAATGAGAGTGATCCGGATATTTCTCAATGACAGTGCCTGAGGGGGGAGGAGGAATGCGTGCTTGGCGCATCCTTACAGTAGATCAGTCAGGTCCATTCGTTGATGGAAAAGTGGAAGGTAATGATATCACTTTCCTACTGGATACTGGTGCTACCCGTTCTACTGTGAGAGCAGCAGAAATACCGAACCTACCCCTCTCGGGAGAAACTATCCAAGTTGTAGGAGTCTCAAATAAGCAAATAAAAACTCCAGTCACTAAACCAATAGAAGTGAATATTGGGAATTTCAAAGACATGCAGCGGTTCATAGTGTGTGATTCAAGTCCAGTAAACTTGTTAGGGAGGGACTTGCTGTGCAAAATGAACTGCACCATCTATTGTACACCTAATGGTATTGCTTTCCAAACACCTGATTAAGATATTGCTTTCAAAATGATGTTAGCAAAACAAGGAACAGAAGTGGATGAAATGTTTTCACTTCTTACTGAAAGCAGTCTACCTGATGAACTGAGAGATACAGTTAGATCAGATGTATGGGATTTTTCAGGAAAAGAAATAGGTCTGATGGCAAATGTAGACCCAATCAAAATAATAGTGAAAGAAGGTGCAATTTACCCGAACACACCACAATACAAAATGAGCCCTGAAGTAAAAGCAGGAGTTTCTCCGGTAATTGATCAAATGATTGAACAAGGCATTTTGAGAGAAATAATGGGCAGTCCTTGTAACCCGCCAATAATGGGGCTTAGAAAGCCTAGTGGCAAGTATAGGATAGTGCAAGATTTAAGGAAAATCAATAAAATAGTAGTACCTTGGTGTCCAGTAGTACCAAATCCCGCAGTGATCCTTTATCAGATTCCTTGGGATGCGCATTGGTACACAGTGATTGATTTGTGCCAAGCATTCTTTTTTATTCCATTGCACATAGATAGCCAATATCTTTTTGCATTCCGGTTCGGAGACCGTGTTTTGTCATGGTGCCGAGTTCCTCAAGGGTACACAGAGAGTCCCTCGATTTTCAATCAGATCCTGAAAAAATGTTTGGAGACACTTCTTATGCCAAGAAATTCGGTTTTGGTTCAGTATATTGATGACCTATTGGTGGCATCAAAGACACGAGAAGCTTGTGTTAATGACACAATTGCTTTACTGAACCATTTGGCAGAAGATGGGCACAAGGTGTCACCAGAAAAATTACAGTTTTGACAACAAGAAGTTCAATATTTAGGACACAAGATAGAAAGAGGAGTTAGAAAAGTGACACCAGAGAGAATAAAAGTGATTCGACAAATGAGCTTACCTAAAACTAAGAAAGAAGTATGAATGTTTTTGGGAGTGGTTGGATACTGTCGTCAGTGGATCAGTGGATTTTCACTGCTCGCAAAGCCCCTAATAAAATTGACACGAAAGGATCAAATAGATCCGATTGAATGGGATGATGAAAGTGAAGATGCATTTGTAAAACTGAGGAATTGTTTGTGTCAAGCCCCAGCATTAGGAATGCCTGATTATACGAAATAATTTGCTTTGTTCTGCTGTGAAAGAGAAGGATGTGCACTTTCAGTTTTAACACAGAGACATGGATTGACACGACGTCCAGTGGCATATTTTTCTGCCACTCTAGATTTAGTGGCTGCAGCATTACCTGGCTGCTTAAAAGCAGTAGCTGCTACTTGTGTGTGTCTGGAGCAGAGTGAATCAATTGTGATGGGACATCCCTTAAAGGTATACGTGCCACATTCTATCAAGATCCTTTTAACAAGGACTTGTACTCAGCATTTGACCCCTAGTCGGCCGACTAAGTATGAAAGAGTGATTTTGGGTGCTGAAAATATAAGTGTGATAAGATGTACCACAGTAAATCCAGCAACATTGCTGCCGGAACCATACTGTGAAGAAATAAAAGAAGAGGTTGATCATGATTGTTTGGATTTGACAGAGATGTGTACAAAGCCCAGACCGGATATATTTGATGTCCCATTGGGAGAATCAGATTATGTATTGTTTGTTGATGGGTCATGCTTGTGAAAACAAAATGGAGAGCTGAGTTCTGCCTATGCTGTATGTACTATATCTGCTATTATAGAAACATCATGTTTAAGAGGAGTTAAGTCTGCACAAATAGCCGAATTGGTAGCTTTAACTAAAGCATGTAAAATTGGGGAAAAATTGAGAGTAACCATATTCACGGATAGTCAATATGGTTTTGGGATTGTGCATGACTTTGGCCAAATATGGATGCAAGAAAATGCAAGAGAAACAACCCCAAGTGCACCAATGATGGGAACTCCATTAGTTCCACAGGTTTTATATGATCCAACAGTTACCCGAGCGTTACAGGAAAAAGAAGGGGATGCATTGAATAAGACCAAAGAAGAGATAATACAGAAAATAAATCAGTTAGGTTTAAATGCTGAAGCCTTGACAGTACCAGTAACTATTGGTCCTGTTATTCCGTTATATGGGGATAAACGAGACCCCCCGAGATTACAAATAGTGACAGTCTCACATAATAATGTTAGAAAAGAGATAGTTGTGTCAGAAGATCAAACCAGTGAAACCGATTCGAATGTCTCATTACTAGATCTCCCTAATATTGAAACAGTGATTGAAACTCCGAAAATAAATTCACCAGTAAATAAAAGGAGAAAGGAACTGATTGTTACCCCAGTAGCAGGAAACTCTAAAGGATTTTCGCCAGAAGATCTAGAGGAGTGGGCAAAAGGATTAGACAAGAAAAAACCCCAAACACCAAACATAGATGTAGCCAAATTGAAAGTGGATTTAGAAGAAATGATTATCGGTACTATAAGCCCAGAAGGATTAGGTTCATACAGAGATGAAGAATTGTTGTTTTTGTGTAAAAGTATAACCTGGAGAGCAAAGAATCTTCATGAGAAAATAGTAGAAGTGGCCTTAGAATTTGGAATTGATGTAGAAAAGTCGAAAATATTACAAAAACCATATAGATCAGAATTTACTGAAAAGGATTTAGAAAGCTTGATGCATCAGGTAGGAGATTACAGATAAAAGAATGAATGTGTATATTGAAGAAATGGGGAAATGCGGACCGATGGAGAGGTAGATGGACAAGAAAAAGGGATGAGGCAGCTACAAAGGAAACATCCTCATTCCCATTGAGAGAAACAGAACAAGTTGAAAGAGTGTGTCCAATGAGAGAAGTTCCTGGTGGTGGATATGTTCATGTTCCATGGTCCAGACAGGATATTTTGTCTTTTACAAATGATTTTCCCAGATTAAGAGAGAAGCCAGTTGAATGGTACAAGCAGGTAGAGAGGTTTGTGAAAGTCTTAAAGGTACTATTAAAGGATTTGGATGGTCTGTTTGATATAGTGGTACCAACTGATTTGTGGACAGAATGTAAAATTACTATTGATTTTCCAAATGAAGAGTATCCCAGAGATGCAAAGACAGGTGCACCTTCAGAGGAAGTGATAAAAAAGTATCAACAAGTGATTACTTTCTTGAAAGGGAAAATTCCTCCCAAAGAAACAGATTGGGTAAAGATAGATAGAACAACCCAAGAACCAAAAGAGTCAGTGCACGCGTATTACGAGAGGCTATTACAAGTATTTAAGCAGTATAGTGGATTTGAAAATATTGGTGATAAGGATATGGGACATTTTGTGTATAGGTTTGTGTATGGATTGAGATCAGAAATAAGTCAGATGATTCAGCAGCATATGCTTTGTTGGCAGAGCAAGCCCATTGATGATATCTTGAAGTATGCGAAGTACTGTAGTGATGACATTGATGCAAAACATAAGAAACTAAAAGAAAAGATGATGTGGGCACAAGTAAAATTAGCAGAACACCAAGAAGCAAATACTGGTTCTCAAAATGATAACCAGTCGAATGATCAAAATCAGAATAGTCAAGGATCAAATATTAATAAAGGAAAAGGGCGAATGAGTAGAGAAGAAGCGAAAAGAAGTATCCTTGTCATGCGTGCGGAAAGCATGGACATTGGAAGAATGAGTGTAGAAATGTTTAACAGAATAATGGGGTAAATCAACATTGAAATCCACAGATGCAGAATGAGGTGGTTGTGAACCAGCAGCAGCAGCAACAGGTAGTTACTCCACAGTTACAGGTGCCACAAGCCCCTATACCCAATTATGGGAACGCTCAGATGCAGAGATACAGTGTGAACACCGGATTTCGTGGAGAGAGTGGTAAGAATACACAAATGGTTCAACATTATTGGATGCAAAGTAATGAGAGTGATTCGGATATTTCTCAATGACAGTGCCTGAGGGGGGAGGAGGAATGCGTGCTTGGCGCATCCTTAGCAGTAGATCAGTCAGGTCCATTCGTTGATGGAAAAGTGGAAGGTAATGATATCACTTTCCTAGTGGATACTGGTGCTACCCGTTCTACTGTGAGAGCAGCAGAAATACCGAACCTACCCCTCTCGGGAGAAACTATCCAAGTTGTAGGAGTCTCAAATAAGCAAATAAAAACTCCAGTCACTAAACCAATAGAAGTGAATATTGGGAATTTCAAAGACATGCAGCGGTTCATGGTGTGTGATTCAAGTCCAGTAAACTTGTTAGGGAGGGACTTGCTGTGCAAAATGAACTGCACCATCTATTGTACACCTAATGGTATTGCTTTCCAAACACCTGATTAAGATATTGCTTTCAAAATGATGTTAGCAAAACAAGGAACAGAAGTGGATGAAATGTTTTCACTTCTTACTGAAAGCAGTCTACCTGATGAACTGAGAGATACAGTTAGATCAGATGTATGGGATTTTTCAGGAAAAGAAATAAGTCTGATGGCAAATGTAGACCCAATCAAAATAATAGTGAAAGAAGGTGCAATTTACCCGAACACACCACAATACAAAATGAGCCCTGAAGTAAAAGCAGGAGTTGCTCCGGTAATTGATCAAATGATTGAACAAGGCATTTTGAGAGAAATAATGGGCAGTCCTTGTAACTCGCTAATAATGGGGCTTAAAAAGCCTAGTGGCAAGTATAGGATAGTGCAAGATTTAAGGAAAATCAATAAAATAGTAGTACCCTGTTGTCCAGTAGTACCAAATCCCGCAGTGATCCTTTATCAGATTCCTTGGGATGCGCATTGGTACACAGTGATTGATTTGTGCCAAGCATTCTTTTCGATTCCATTGCACATAGATAGCCAATATCTTTTTGCATTCCGGTTCGGAGACCGTGTTTTGGCATGGTGCCGAGTTCCTCAAGGGTACACAGAGAGTCCCTCGATTTTCAATCAGATCCTGAAAAAATGTTTGGAGACACTGGTTATGCCAAGAAATTTGGTTTTGGTTTAGTATATTGATGACCTATTGGTGGCATCAAAGACACGAGAAGCTTGTGTTAATGACACAATTGCTTTACTGAACCATTTGGCAGAAGGTGGGCACAAGGTGTCACCAGAAAAATTACAGTTTTGACAACAAGAAGTTCAATATTTAGGACACAAGATAGAAAGAGGAGTTAGAAAAGTGACACCAGAGAGAATAAAAGTGATTCGACAAATGAGCTTACCTAAAACTAAGAAAGAAGTACAAATGTTTTTGGGAGTGGTTGGATACTGTCGTCAGTGGATCTGTGGATTTTCACTGCTCGCAAAGCCCCTAATAAAATTGACACGAAAGGATCAAATAGATCCGATTGAATGGGATGATGAAAGTGAAGACGCATTTGTAAAACTGAGGAATTGTTTGTGTCAAGCCCCAGCATTAGGAATGCCTGATTATACGAAATAATTTGCTTTGTTATGCTGTGAAAGAGAAGGATGTGCACTTTCAGTTTTAACACAGAGACATGGATTGACACGACGTCCAGTGGCATATTTCTCTGCCACTCTAGATTCAGTGGCTGCAGCATTACCTGGCTGCTTAAAAGCAGTAGCTGCTACTTGTGTGAGTCTGGAGCAGAGTGAATCAATTGTGATGGGACATCCCTTAAAGGTATACGTGCCACATTCTGTCAAGATCCTTTTAACAAGGACTTGTACTCAGCATTTGACCCCTAGTCGGCGGACTAAGTATGAAAGAGTGATTTTGGGTGCTGAAAATGTAAGTGTGATAAGATGTACCACAGTAAATCCAGCAACATTGCTGCCGGAACCATACTGTGAAGAAATAAAAGAAGAGGTTGATCATGATTGCTTGGATTTGACAGAGATGTGTACAAAGCCCAGACCGGATATATTTGATGTCCCATTGGGAGAATCAGATTATGTATTGTTTGTTGATGGGTCATGCTTGTGAAAACAAAATGGAGAACTGAGTTCTGCCTATGCTGTATGTACTATATCTGCTATTATAGAAGCATCATGTTTAAGAGGAGTTAAGTCTGCACAAATAGCTGAATTGGTAGCTTTAACTAAAGCATGTAAAATTGGGGAAAAATTGAGAGTAACCATATTCACGGATAGTCAATATGGTTTTGGGATTGTGCATGACTTTGGCCAAATATGAATGCAAAGGGGATTTCTGACTTCTTCAGGGTCTCCTATCAGAAACAGTAAAAATGTCAAAGAACTATTGGAAGCACTACAATTGCCAAAAGAAATTGCAGGGGTCAAGTGTGCCGCACATAAGTCAGGAAATGATTTTGTGACACAAGGCAACAGATATGCTTACCAAGTTGCACAGTTTTGTGCTCGAAATACAATGTCTTTGAACAGAGGGTTGGAAAAAGAAGCTACCGATTGCCAACTAATGTTTTCTCTGCTTTTGAAACATGGGATGAAGTTAGACAGTTACAGAATGAGGCAGATTAAAAAGAGAAGGAACTCTGGATTAAATCAGGATGCACAAGAAGAGCAGATGATGAAGTATGGGTGTGTCCAGATGGAAGATCAGTAATGCCAGACAGTCTATTATCACAAATGGCAAGAGTATATCATGGAGCTACACACATTGGGAGGGATGCTATGATTAGGCACTTTAGGCAGACATGGTACAATCCCAAGTTTAGACTCGTTGCAGAGAGTCTCTGCCAGCGGTGTTTGACGGGCCCAAAAAAAACCCAGGTAGAAAAACAGTTGTTAGTTGGGGAAAAATTGGAAAGGCAGAGGGACCATTCACAAGATTGCAACTAGATTTTATAGAACTGCCGTCGTGTAATGGTTTGAAGTATGTCCTTGTCATTGTGTGTCTGTTTTCTCGATGGGTGTAAGCCTATCCCACGAGAAGGAATGACAGCCTCACCGTTGCCAAACTACTGTTGAGGGAGCTCATTCCCAGATTTGGATTTTCAGTCACTTTGGAATCAGATAGAGGACCTCATTTTAATAATGAGATAATTCGATTGATTTGTACAGCTCTCAAAGTTGAACAGAAATTACATTGTGCCTATCGTCTAGAAGCTTCTGGAGTGGTTGAACAGCTCAATGGCACAATAAAATCAAGGTTAGGAAAGGTGTGTGCATCCACTTCACTGAAATGGCCTGATGCTTTACCCCTTCTATTAATGAGTCTTAGAAGTATTCCTGACAGAAGAACAGGATTGAGTCCTCATGAAATTCTCATGGGAAGAGCAGTGAGACAAGCATTTGTACCTGGAAACAAACTGATAAATTTAACAGATTTTTTTTTTTTTAAATATATTTTTATTAATTCCAAACAAACACATCCAGACATAATCAGGATACAAAGGCTAAAAAGAGCTCATTAGTCAATAACAGTCTCCGATCGCAACCAAATGCAAATTACATATTCACAGGGAACAGGTTTGTGTGTCAATCCCCAAGATAATAGCACCAGGTGACAACCAGATAAATGAGGAAGAATCATTGCAGCAATAATCAATGATCAATGAGAGACATAAGAGCAATACCGTAGCCACAAGACAAAAGAAAACAAAACGATCCTAAACCCCCCACCCTCTTATCCCTCCCCCTCCCCGGCATGTCACACAGAGTAATCGTTGTAAGAGCATCAGGATAGGGCACAAAAGTTCACAAAACAAGCAACATGAGATGTATACCAAGGAACACTGCAACGACAGTGATAGGTATAATTAGGGACATGATAGGTACAGACAGCCAGGTATGGAATATACATTGGTCAGGGCGAGATAGCCGGGTCACCAGCCATAGAGTCCACACCTAGATCAATGTCCAGGGCTTTTAGTAAGATCACCAGTGCTTCCCAGGCCCTCGCGGCCTCCAAAGCTTTGTCGCTTTTCGCTCGGCTAGCTAGCTGCAATATAACTGTGCCCTCGCATTCCACCCATTTAATGAGGTCAGCTCTCCACCTCTGAACGCTGGGGCCCCGCCTGGACTTCCAATGTGCTGTAATGTCTCTTTTGGCTAGTAGAAGACCCAAATCCAAATATTTGCTAGTGATCTTGGATGTGTGGGGAAACCAGTGCAGGAAGCAAGGGCCTATAGCAGGTTCTATCTCCCTCTCAGTAATATCACACAATAGCGAAACCACCTCCTCCCAATATGTCCCAAGTTGGGGACAGTCCCACATCATATGGCGGAAATCCGCACCCTCCGTGTGATGAATATAACTGATGATCTAATATTGGACTATTGTAAGGGACTAGCTGATCTGGTACGTTCTGTGACTCACCAGGTTGGAGAAGATGCAACCGTAACACAGCCGAATCAAGCTTATGATTTGTTTCCAGGAGACTGGGTTATGCTAAAGAAGCACACAAGAAAGTCGTGTTTAGAATCCAGGTGAAAAAGACTGCATCAGTTTATATTGATCACAACGACAGCAGTGAAGTGTTTTGGCTTGCCAAACTGGATTCATGCCAGTCATACACAAATAGTCCCAAGTCCACTCGAACGACAAGAGCAGCCACTGGTAGAGCTGAGAGAAGAGCCAGAAGCTGAGAATTGTGAAGTCGAAGAAATCAGAGAATCAGACTCTGAAGAAAACTTCGATGAAGAACAACCAAGTACAAGTCAAATAGAGTGGGCACCAGATACTGGGTCTCAAGAAATTGCTGTAGAGACCGAAGAAGAGCAAGAAATTGAAAGACCAGAAAGAATTGAAACAGAAAAACCAGATCCAGCTCAAACACAAGAAGAAACAGAAAAACTGACAAGTCCAGAACAAATTCAGTCAACAGAAAAATCTACTGCAGAAAGTTCAGATCAAGCTCAATTAGAGGTAGGGAAAGAAGGACTGAAAGATCAAGAAGAGACTCAATCAACAGAAGGACAAAAATTAGAAAGTCCAGAACAAGTTCGGCTAAAAGAAAAATAAAATAAAAGAACCTTAGAGATAGGTGAAGAAGGTGAAAAGGCCGTACAAACAAAGAGGGTCAGAAAAGAAGGTTACAAGTCAAGTGGAGTAAAAGGACTAAGATATATTTTAAGAAGAAGAACAGGGAAAGAACAAGAACAAGTAAATGAAGTATCAAGTCAAACTGAGCAAGAACAATTGAGAAGAAAATCTTTATGAAGATCAAAAAAGAGTGAAAGTTCCAAACAGACAATATAAAACTCCTGAATGGACGTATGTCATCCTTGAGGACTTTGAGAATCTTGATGTAAACGAAGAACAGGAAAGTGTTACTATTGAAGGAATTGATGAAAGCAAATTGAAACCACCTTAAAAGAAAAGACTTTGACATAAAAAGGTGGAAATTGATGAACAAATAAAGAAAATAAGAAAAAAATAAGAGAAGAAAAGAAAATAAAGATAAAAAGGGATCAAAGTTGAAAAGCCGTTGAAGTGTAGAATACTAAAAATGGCAGAAACAAAAGTGACTGAACATCCGAAATCTAGTTTAAAGCGAAGATGTGTTAAATATTGTTTGTGTAGGGTCCTTTTAATAATGCTAATGTGGTTATTGCTAACTATTGTGATACCTGTTCTAATGGTAACTAATACCAGAAATAACACTAATACAAGTGATCGAATGAATGCAGTTACTAAAAGAACGACTACAACAAGTTTGGAGCAAAAGAATGAGAAAATGTATCATCATGACAAATCAAATAGTGATTCGCCATTAAATGTATTTACTAAACTTCTTTTCGAATATGTAGATACCATGGATGTGAGCAATTGCTATGTTTGCATGAAGTTACCTTCGTCTGTTTCAGAGGGGGTGACATATCATCATCTTCCTTTAACATATAGTGTGTCATGTAGTGTTGTGTCCAGTTTGTTCTATATAACAGGCAAATTGCAGTATTATTATTCAAATTTAGATTTAGTATTTTCAGAAATTCCTATTAGAAGAAATATGAATCCAGTGCAGAATTTATGGGTGAGTTCTTCTTAACAATGAACCCAATAGATATAACATATGCACATAAGAACAATTTAACTTGCATATTGCGTGATGAAGAAAAAGATTTTCTAAACTTAGTAGAGGAAAGAAGACAGGATTTTCCAAAGAAAGCAGTTGAACAGAAGTCACATGTACCTCCATGGGCTAATAAGGAGGGGGACTGTAAGAAAGGCGAGACTCATACTGCAATGTCTCTAGACTTGACGAAATTGGGAAAATTCTGTCTGCATAGACTAAAAACTGACTATAACAACATTTTCATTGGTTCTAGTGAATGTGAACACACCTTCCTAATTATGGGGGGATGGGGACTAAAAGGTGGAACCGATCCTGTATTTCCGGGAATATATTACGAGTGTGGTAAAAATGCCTATTATAGGTTGCCAAAATGAGGGTATGGTAGTTGTTATTTTGGAATAGTATTTCCAAAAGTGTATCACATTACTAAGAACAATGAAATGGATGTAATAAGTCAAGGACTAAAACGAAGTAAAAGAACAAGTTTTTCAGATATAGTAGGTGATATATTTGGTGCACTGATACCGTCAGTTGGAGTCGTACTAAATTCACATAAGATACGTAAATTGTCAACAGTAGTTGATCGTCTATCAACAGATACTGCAGGGGATTCTTAATGATCAATACTGAAATGGTTGCAATTAGATCTATGGTTTTGCAAAATCGACTTGCACTTGATATATTATTGGCAAAAGAGGGTGGAGTTTGTGGCATGTTGAAAGTCCAACATTGCTGTACATATATCCCAGACAAAAGTAAAGGAATTGAGGGATATATTAAGAATATTACAAAGATTCATGACAATTTGACCCAACTGGAGGTTGATGGTGTCTGGGAAAAACTTAGTAAAAGAATTTCCACTTTAGGAAGCAGTCTATTAGGGAAGATCCTAATACCAGTAATTTCAATAACAATAATAGTTCTGATAATAGTGAGGACGTATAGATGATGCAAGAACAAAACAAGAGCAAGAATGGTGGCTGAAATAAAGAATAAAAGAATGGGAAGAAAGAGAAATAGGGAAGAAGTCGAATTAGAGGAAATGAAAGAAAATTTATATGATAAAATTAAAGAAGTGGGAATGAAAAGAAAAATAGAAGAAATAGTAGAAAAAGAAGAAGATACTAAAATTTGAATGAACAAAGTTGGCACTTGGTAATGATGGGTATTTTATGATGGCTCAAAAATGCCATCAGAGGGGGTATTGATGGAGCAAGGATTCGAGAAAATGAAACTTGCTCGTATCAAATTCTCCATTAACATATTACTAACTATTGGAATAGAGATAAGATGAAATTAATACACATTAGACACCGAAACATGGGAGAGAAAGCTTACGCATGCTTAAATTATTGAGAATAAAGTGTAACGCGACTAAAACCCGCTTTAATTTGCAAAAACGCTTTGCGCATGTGCAAACCTGAACTACGTAACAAATAATGTGACTAACTTACTTTGAGAGGGAAACACTTAGCGCATGCGCAAAAGAAACTAATATGTGGTCTTGAGGTACCGCATGCCCGGCATATGCTTGCTTGAATTTAAAAGAAGGCTGCTGTTATTAATGCTTATGCTCAGAAAAATAATAATAATAAGGGATAGAGTAGAAGTGGGTGGTGAACAGTGAGAATTATATGTTTAAGAAAATAACATCTGTTTATGATTCTTTAGTTAATAGTGAACATTCGGGCCTGCTAAACCATGACTGTAAAAGAAAATGGCGAGAGTTGCGCATGAGCAGTGAATTAGCGAATGTGACCCGGTGACCGAGGCAGTTGAATGCCTGCCAAGACCCAAGGACAGAGGAGCTGGGAAAAAGAGGAGGATATAGTCTACATCCACAAAGCTTGTATTAAAGAAATTATTTCATTTGCAACAAAATATGCATGAGAAAAATAAAAAGAATGAATGAGTCAAAGGGGAAGGGCCAGCAAACAATAGCATTCAATAACAAAATCAATATGTCAGCCTGGTGTGACGAAGACTCCCCTAACCCTGTCCAATCATATTCAGTATTTTAGTAAAATTGGTAACTCGAGGGTGGGACTTGAAGAAATAAAGACTATAACTAGGGTGACTTTAGTTTTGAAGGTGTGTTGTCTGGAGTGTTGCCTGTGGAGATCTCCGCAGGGTTATCCTGAGAGAAGTCCAGATGATGAGAAGTCCACAGAAGCAGTCCTCAGAGACCACAGAGAGAGCCTAGAGCCTTAATGAAGAAAGAGAGCAGACTCGAAAGATTCAGATCCAAAAGACAGCCTGATTAGATTCGAAGATTGCGGAAGAATATCGAAGAGGGAGAGAGTGTAAGAGAGGGAATCGCCCCGGTGCGTCGGGTTTGTAGAGAAGTCTAGTAAGTATCAACTTTGCCCTGATTCTATCCTATAATCTTTGTCTCCTGATCCTAAGTCAGGGGACCTCCACCAGTCCTTTGGCCAGAGGGGTGGTTTTCCGATTTCCCTTATTAGGTAATTATCATTCTGTCCTTAAGATTTGCATATTTCGTTGCAAATGTATGTTATTATGCCTTTTGACTCTACATCTATCCACTCTCAAGCATTTGATTTATTGAACTTATTTGTGTAAATGAATATATTTGTTAAATGATCTCTCTCTCTTATTAAATGAATGTTGGTGTTTGCACTGTGAATCTGTAAATGATGAGCGTTCAACTAATGACTGAAATTTTAGATAAAACTTATAAATCTTACTCAGGATCTATGGTTATTTTCCATTAAAGTTAGTTAAGAATTTGTTAATATCACCATCAACTAACTCAACTAATGGTCCATCGACCAGAGGAAGAGTGTTGATTCATGAAGATTAGTTAGATCTCGAAATGGTATTTAATCCAATTTATGATTTTTTAGAGAATAACTAATCAGAACCTAAGTGAATTATAAAAATTGACCCCCCCCAGTGTGATTTTAGCCAGAGAGTGGTTTTTGGATTACAGGATAAATGCATATGGGCCCATTTGAAACATTATTTTTTCCAAGTTGTATGTGTGTGTGTGTGAAATATCCATCCCTGGCTATCGCGCTGGATCACTAGCTCTGCCGGAACCTAGGGAAACCCAGCAAACCTATACATTTTTGAAAACTAGACACCCAGGGGAATCCAGGATGGGGTGACTTGTCTGGCTCTCACCAGGTTCTGTTACCCTGCACTCGACATCCTTTGTAGGACAGCTCATATCCGGCTCCTGGTCATCTTCGACGTCTCCTGGTCCCCGTGGCTACAGAGTCAAGGTCTCCTTCTTCACACCTGAAGCAGCCAACATCGGTGGGCATTCGTCTACCGAGCCCCTGGTCACTCCTGAGTGACCCAGACTCTGTCCCCTCTGCTTTAAGATTCCTCCCATCAAGAATCCACCTGTGGGTTCCATCGGACACTTTTCTTCTTTCCAGCAGTGGCATTTCTTTGAAGACTCCCATTGAGATCGACAACGGTTTCCGATGCCACTTCAGCCCTATGCACCTGGCTTCCCTGGGATAGGTAACTCTGGTACTTTGGTATCCACGGGTGGGGTGGCTCTCCAAGCTTCTATGTTCTAAAGGAATTCTTCGTAATCCACTGCGAAGGGTCCGTAATCACTAAAACTTCAACCACTGATGTAGGAGGTCAGAAAACATGGCGGCCGGCTGAGACGCCGGTCGGGAGCTTAGCGAGGGGTGAACATGAACTTGTAATCTGCGCTTACCGCCGCCGTCTGTTTCCCCTTCTGGTCACGGCATTTCCCAGTGCGGCTCATTTGGTTGGCGCCGGCGTGTGTGTGGAAAGAATCCTCGATCTGGAGGATTTTTGGAGGTTCGTGAGGCTCTGAGAACGAATGGTGGCGCCAGGATCTCCTCCTTGGGTTGCGGCGGCAGGCGCGCTGCGAGTGCTTTGCCTGGCTTTGCAGCTACGAGGAAGTGAGGACTGTAGAGCTGGCAGAGTCAGCACAAGCAGTGTAGGCAGCTGGTGTTCAGAAAATCATTGTGTAAATCTGGCTGAACAGTTAAACAGTGGAAAGACGGTACGTGACCTGAAATTAAATGTGGGCAATCAATTGAACAATGAAAAGGAAAGCAATAGAGACGGTTATATGGGTACAAACGTTTATATTGGTCTAAGGGTGGAGCCACAGCAGGAGACGCTAGTGGGACACCAGCAAATTACCCCTGAGAATATAGATATTCCTCAGGCCCCGCTGGATAGACGCTATACATTAAGATCACATATTTATTCCCCGTGGGTACTGGAGGAGGTTGGAGGGGCTGTAAAAAATACCTCGCAACCCACGTTAAAATTACAGGCAAGTCGGAGGAAAGGTAAAATAAATACTGGCCTTAATAAAGATCTGCGCCTCCTACCTAAAAAAGTAACTACTAAATCAGCGAACACTGTCCCGTTAAAGGGGAAACAATTAGCCACAGCTCAGAATTTTCAGAAAATCACCCCTTCACTTAGATCTTATTTTAAGCTTAGGACTCAGCCTAAAGGTACAGAGGGTGGTACAGACAGCATGGATGGAAAAAATACTCCGGGAAGAGAAAAGCAGGAGAACAGAGCTGAGAAGTTCAGCGCAAAGACCATCCCTCCTAGTGAGCCTGATATCTCTCTAGCTCTCTCAGTGGTTACAACGCACAATAGATTTTCGCCTTTGAGTATGGAGGGATTATTATCTGAGGCCTGTCATGAAGGAGATAATGTCTTAGTACAATGTCAGGTAGTTGATGGACCATCTATTTCGGAGGAAGTGGCTAAGAGTACCAGTAGCTCAGAGAGCAAGGATGCATTGCAGGAGATGTTGTGCCGCCTTTCCCTGGAAATTAAAGAACGTTTCGATATTTCGGAGGCAAATCAGAAAGAAATTCAGGGAACATGTTTGAGCCTGGAAGGAAAGATAGAAGGTCTTGCTATACGAATGCAAGAATTGGAGTTGGGTTATCAAGATCTACAGGCTAAAACCCAATCAAATACACAAGAGATGGAGCGGTTGAAACAAAGAGAGAGGGTACTAGCGGAAAGGCTTGAAAGGCTGGAAAATAATGCCAGGAGAAATAATATCAGAATCCTGAGTGTAGCTGAGGGGTTGGAAGGATTAGATATAAAATCGTTTGTGATAAATTTGCTGAGTAGTTTGTTCCCGCAGGAGGTCCCTCCGTTAAACCTAGAAGCAGAAATCCAGCGAGTGCATAGAGATCCTTTCAAACTACACCCAGGCCGAAAGAAACCACGAAAGATCCTGGTAAATTTTCTCTCGTACTCGGTAAAAGAAAAAATTCTGGGTCTAGCGCTAAAAGAAAAATCTTTACAAGCACTAGGTGCGTCCTACAGAGTTAGGTCAGATATCTCAAAGGAGACAGCTGATAGACAGTGAGAACTGGGCAACAGAATGGATGAGCTAAAGAAACTGGGGGCATCCGTACAATTGAGGTTTCCAGCTTTTTTAAAAGTGATGTGGCAGAATAAAATGCACAACTTCTCAGACCCAGTTGATGTAGATAACTTTATTCAGGAAGTGAAATCAGGGAATGCAAGTGCTAGATAGAGGGTAGGTGGCAGGGGGTGATGGTAGTAATATATGTAATATTGGTTCACCCTAAGCATAAGCTCAATAGGCTCCAAGGATGCCTATAAAATATTTTTTGGGAGGGTTTTCACGGGAGGGAGCACAAGTGGTGGGGAGCATAGGGAAAAAAATTTAAAAAATGTTTTGTCCTCTAGTCAATAAAATGAGTGCCTGTTTTAAATCATCAAAACAAGGTCCGCTGGGATATCGAATAAGTATATTGGAAAAGCATGAATAAGAAAGAACTGACAATCTTATGCTGGAATGTGAATGGGTTACGGGTCAAAAGAAGGCAGAGAATTATAGCGCAATATTTAAAAGTTCAGAACGCTCAAATAATTATGCTGCAGGAGACGCATCTTTTGAGGCAAGAATGTGGAGAATTTTTGTCTAAACAAAGATGAATTGGAAAGTGGGTATCTACGGACCAAACTCAGTGTACTAAAGGGATAGTAATAATATTAAGGGCGAACTCAGGGATTGAGCTTCTCAGATATAGAGCAGATGAGGGAGGGCGATGGATAATTGCCGAGATTAAAACAGCTCTCGCGATATATACACTAGCGAGTTACTATGGCCCAAATATAGATGACGTATCACCCTTGAGTAAGCTTTTCTCTAATCTGGTTAACTTTCAATCTCCTATTATTCTTGGTGGGGATTTTAATGTTCTATTGAATAATGATCTTGATAGGTCGTCAGTTAGGACACAAATTAGTTCCCCTAAGATGAGGGCATATTTATTAGATATGATGGAGAATCTTAACTTGTGTGATGTTTTTCGCAGAGTAAAAGGTAAAGTTAGGGGTACTCTTTTCATAGTAAAAAGAACAGGCATTTCTCGAGAATAGATTACATGTTTATGGATAAGAAAGAAGTGGAGTTGGTAGCTGGGATAGACCATTTGCCCATACATCTCTCGGATCATGCTGCATTGTTATTAAAAATTGAGTGTAATGATACTCAAACAATTAGAAGCTGGACAATGAATAGAAGGATTATGCTACAGCCCGTGATAATAGAGACGTTGCAGAATGATACAAAGGATTTTTTCTTATGGAATTTGGGGTCAGCTCCTGTGCACACAGTATGGGATACATATAAAGCATGGTTGAGAGGTATTGTTAAAAATGTAACGGTATACTGGGTTAGGGAAGAGAAAAAATACCTTAATACAATAGAGGAGGAGATAGGCAAAGCGGAAAATCTATTAAAAGACAACAAAGGTTCGGAAAGAGAAAGAAAGGAATGGGTGGATAAGCTTGAAGGGCTATGGTTGAAGTTTAGAACTAAATTGGAGGAGAAAGTAACTCAACAGTGGGAGGTGAGCAGATCCAGGGATATTATACATGGGGAATGTTGCGGAAAGCTGCTGGCCTGGAAATCAAGGTTGGATAGGAATCAAAGTTATATAGGGAAAATCAAAGAAGAGGAGTCTGGACTTATAGTTGGTGGTAATTTGCAATTTTCTAGAAAAAAGCACTTTTTTGATTTTTTCAAAGTGCCATTTGGCACACATACATTAGGGCATGTACGTGCGCAAAATGTGCACACATGCATATTTCAGGGGTGCAACAGGGTGTCCTTTTGGCACCCTTGCAACCTTGAAATTGCATTCTCAATTTGCGATTCTCTAATTGGTAATCGCAAATTGAGAATGTCTTCCCATTCATTCCTATGGGCCTCCTAGCCCATAGGAATGAATGGGAAGGATTTCCTTATTTGCGAATCTCAATTTGCGATTCGCAAATAAGGAATATGTAGGATTTGAATTTTTTTTAACAAATCCTACATACATTGCATTTTGCGATTCTCTAATAGCGATTCGCTAAAAATCGCAATTTGAGAATCGCAAAACTCTTTTTTGATACATATGGCCCTTAGTCATGCCCTAATCTGGAACCTATTAATGAATATTGTAGTAATCATATCAATTTTGGAGAGACCTACGCCTTGCTTTTTCAGTCACATAA
>CAWUFW010025055.1:0-50484 GCA_963921515.1 Calotriton arnoldi | reverse complement strand
GTCGATTCCGATTCGGGCCGGAAAAGCACCGACCGACTCGGATCCGGAAAAATACCGACCGACACGTACCAGTGGCGCCCGACACGCCAAGTACGATGCAAGCCGCGATAAATCCGACCGACACGTCAGGAAACCAAGCCGACCGACCGACCCGCTCGGAAAATAGCAATCCGGCCGGAAAAACACGCGAATCCAACCGACCGACACGCACCCGGAACAAATCCGACCGAATCGTACCCGCCAACTCCAACCTGCAAAGTACGATGCAAGGCGCGAAAACACGACCGAGTCGGACGGAGGACAAGCCGTACGACCGACACGCATACAAAACCGAGCCGAAGCAACACAATACACCGCGACCGACGCGTACGCAGCATACAAAACTGCACAAACACAGCGTGAACGAAACGGAAAACACCGTACGAGACCAATGCAGGGTCCGACTCGGTCACAAGAACGTTTCCAACATACACAAACAGCACAAAGGAAAAATCAACCAAAAAAAGGCCAAACAAGCAATTACCAAGCCAATAAATACTGGGGGGTGGGGACAGAGAACAAAGACACACCAACAACTCCACCTATATAAAGGACACAAATCACTACCATGAGCCTTTGCAAATGCCATTCCACTGCCAGCACCCAAGAGAAAGCAACCACACACCCACAGCTCATCCCTCACACAAGCCACACACCAGCAGCACACCAACAAATACCTACCTCACATACACCCAGCACAACACACACCCACACACCCTCACCTGCACACCAACACACACAGCACCCACTATCACCACCCATCACCATGCCCCCCAAGAAGAATCCCAAGTTCCTAGATAGTGAATTGGAAGTCATGGTAGACGAGATCCTCAGGGTGGAGCCACAGCTGTTTGGCACTCTGGTCCAACAGACCCCCATGTCGCAGAAAACCAAGATGTGGGAGAGGATCATCAACAGGGTGAACGCCCAATCACCATGTCGGCGCACAAAGACCGACATCCAGAACAGGTGGTATGACGTGCGCAGGAGGGTCCGGGAGCTGCTCAAGAAAGACTACCACCTGAGCCAATACACCGGCAGTGGCCCTCCTGCCAAGCCAGTATACCTCAGGCCCTGGGAGGAGAAGGTGCGGGCCATCCTTCCGCCAGTGAGCGTATATGGACTAGAGGACATCCCAGAGCCTGGTGAGTACACAACAAATGTACACAATAAACTGCCACAAAACACACACATCACTGTCAAGGGGAGAGTCAAACCATGCACTCATAGCAATTACACAGCAACTAGAACAGAATCATCCCAAAATGTGTATGTCAGTCAGATAAACACAACACATGCCATCAAAAAAGTCACATCCAACTGTGCCAACACATGTACAAACACAACCACAACTACAGCTAGGCAGTGGCACAAATAGAACTAACACACACATCCACACATGTAGCCACCACAACAACACCAACACACAGTGAAGACCACTCAAAGGAAGGAATTCTGTGTATGCTGGCCAAGTCAGTGTAGCCAATAGCATCATGGGAGTCGCACTCACACATATTGCCCCCCCCCCACAACTGTCCCATCAACACCACCCTGAACCATGCTCACATCACAGGGAGTGGAGAAGGACTCACAAGATGGCTGACACTGGCTACTGCTGTGGGGAGCACAAGGCTCTGCTGCCAACTGTGCACCAACAAACAGCAGGACACCACTGACTGACATCCTGAGAGACAACTTACACTCCCTGCAATGCAAGCACGTTCCATGGTGGGATATCTGGCTGGCTGGCTGGGTGGGAAGGGGGACTTGCAGCACTGACCATAGTCACCAGCACCTCCCCTCACACCCCCCCCCCAACACAAACTCCACAGTACCCACCTGGTAGAATGCAATGCCCTCCATCCTAACACAAGATCCCACAAAGCACCACCACCCTGGGTTATGTTGTGTGAAGCACAGGGACACTCTTGGGACTCTTAGCCAAACAACTGCCAGGACAACACTCCCAGCCATCCTGTCAGCACAGCCAGCCCACCCCACAGGGAAGCAGAGTCAAAAGGAAGGAAGCATGGGCATGCTGGGAAGGGGGTGGAGGCAATAGCATGATGGGAGTCGTAGTCACAGACATTGCTCAGCCTCACAACTGTCCCATCAACACCACCCTGAACCATGCTCACATCACAGGGAGTGGAGAAGGACTCACAAGATGGCTGACACTGGCTACTGCTGTGGGGAGCACAAGGCCCTGCTGCCAACTGTGCACCAACAAACAGCAGGACACCACTGACTGACATCCTGAGAGACAACTTACACTCCCTGCAATGCAAGCACGTTCCATGGTGGGATATCCGGCTGGCTGGGTGGGAAGGGGGACTTGCAGCACTGACCATAGTCACCAGCACCTCCCCTCACACCCCCCCCCCCCAACACAAACTCCACAGTACCCACCTGGTAGAATGCAATGCCCTCCATCCTAACACAAGATCCCACAAAGCACCACCACCCTGGGTTATGTTGTGTGAAGCACAGGGACACTCTTGGGACTCTTAGCCAAACAACTGCCAGGACAACACTCCCAGCCATCCTGTCAGCACAGCCAGCCCACCCCACAGGGAAGCAGAGTCAAAAGGAAGGAAGCATGGGCATGCTGGGAAGGGGGTGGAGGCAATAGCATGATGGGAGTCGTAGTCACAGACATTGCTCAGCCTCACAACTGGCCCATCAACACCACCCTGAACCATGCTCACATCACAGGGAGTGGAGAAGGACTCACAAGATGGCTGACACTGGCTACTGCTGTGGGGAGCACAAGGCCCTGCTGCCAACTGTGCACCAACAAACAGCAGGACACCACTGACTGACATCCTGAGAGACAACTTACACTCCCTGCAATGCAAGCACGTTCCATGGTGGGATATCCGGCTGGCTGGGTGGGAAGGGGGACTTGCAGCACTGACCATAGTCACCAGCACCTCCCCTCACACCCCCCCCCCAACACAAACTCCACAGTACCCACCTGGTAGAATGCAATGCCCTCCATCCTAACACAAGATCCCACAAAGCACCACCACCCTGGGTTATGTTGTGTGAAGCACAGGGACACTCTTGGGACTCTTAGCCAAACAACTGCCAGGACAACACTCCCAGCCATCCTGTCAGCACAGCCAGCCCACCCCACAGGGAAGCAGAGTCAAAAGGAAGGAAGCATGGGCATGCTGGGAAGGGGGTGGAGGCAATAGCATGATGGGAGTCGTAGTCACAGACATTGCTCAGCCTCACAACTGGCCCATCAACACCACCCTGAACCATGCTCACATCACAGGGAGTGGAGAAGGACTCACAAGATGGCTGACACTGGCTACTGCTGCGGGGAGCACAAGGCCCTGCTGCCAACTGTGCACCAACAAACAGCAGGACACCTCTGACTGACATCCTGAGAGACAACTTACACTCCCTGCAATGCAAGCACGTTCCATGGTGGGATAACTGACTGGGTGGGTGGGTGGGTGGGAAGGAGGTCTGGCTGTCAACCAAACACAATCAATGCAGACCATGTTCACACCCCAGAGAATACATAGAAATGCCCAAATAATGCAGGACAATGTGCCACACCAATATCAACCCCTGACTGTGACGACTTAGGACAATACAATGTACAGGCCCGCACCCCGAGGCACAGTCACAACTGTCAGGTGTGTCAACCACTGATGCCTGCAGAAACATGACATACATTGTTTGTGTCTCCCAAAAACAGGTGATGATAGGGACACAGCAGCAGACGCTGAGGAGTCCCAGTCCCAGGCTCAAGAGGATGCCGAGCTCACTGGCGTCGTACAGCCTCTGTCCTCCTCGGACGATGAAGAACAACCTGGCACATCCGGTGCAAGTCAACATGCTGCACCAGCAGGACCACCAGCTGCAGCACCAGCAGGTCCACCAGCTGCACCCCCTGCACCCACCCCTCCAACGACTGTCACCACGAATACCATCCCTGCCGACATGGACAGAATAAGGAACAACACCAGCGCAGTGACCCTGGACCAACCTGGGGCCATGGACACCACCACCACCACCAACCCCCAAGGTGGACCAGGGTTATCTGTGCGTGCAACTGCACACACTGCACATGTCAGCAGGGGTGGTGGGAGGGGTGGGAGACAGAGGTCGCTGCTTGCAGACGTTGCTGGTGTGCATGAAGACCCACAACTGGTACGCATAGCTGATGCGTACCAGTCCAGCACCGGAGAGCTCAGCCAGGTAGTGGGGCTCCTCAGAGACATCAAACAGCAGCAGGCTGCCCATCATGCCCGCTTGGACTCCCACATGTCCCATGTGGAGTCACACATGTCACGTGTGGACTCCCACATGTCACGTGTGGACTCCCACATGACCCGCGTGGAGTCCAAGTGGGATGTACTACATGAGATGACGGCGGTGCACAGGGACATTTTACAATGCCTCCGCCAGATGAACAGCAACCAGTCCACACCTCCCTGTGTGCCAACAACATCTGGTACCGAACAAACTGCAACTGCCACAGGGAGGGAGGAGGACTCTGGCGGAGAGTCCCCTGCACCGCAGCAGCCTGCACTTGAGGGCCCCCCCCCAAGAAGAGGGGTCGTCCGAGGAGGGGAAAGTGAGAGGCTGATGGCCAAGCGCAACTCCCAGGAAGCCTGAACCTGTTCTGGATTTTCGCCTTTGTGCACAGACTGTTCACCCTGTTGATGGCAACACTACTCCCACACATTGCATGGGGAGTACAAGTTGGAACAATGTGTCAGACAACTGTGGCCCCGATACTGGGGATCCTGTCTACCTGGACTTTCTATTCATCTAGGAACTTGGGATTGCAAGATTCATGTACAGCACAATCCATCCTATGCACTATTATCACAGATGTATCACAATAAACACAATAATACACCATACTTGCCTCTGTCGTGATTCCAACGTGGGTACTGTTATGGGGATGATGAACAACAAAATTACACTGTGTATGCGAACTGCAACAGCAAGGACAACACAGGCATGTGAGTACAGGCAACGTGACACATATGAGGGAGACACACCACCAGGGCTACACAACACATACACACCTAGGCCATCTGACTCATTGCCTACACTGATGTTGCCAGGGAAGACGGTGCAATGCACAGACACCACACCCATTCCCAGTTGTAGTCAAGTAGCCCACAGGTGCAGTAAGCAAATGGCAGTCAAATGTGTGACCACAGACAACGCACATCACTAAGTGAAGCACAGGTTTATTACACAGTAGCAACATGCCGTAACCACTACAGATGCAAGGTAACCCCACCTGGTAGCGGGCACACAGTCAACAACTGTAGACAGAAGGAAGTCCATGGGTGTGGCGCACATCACCTGTAGGGACACAACAGCTACCAGCCTGGATGTGCAATCACGTTGTCGGTGGACACAGTTGACCAAACGAATCTGAAAGTACCCTGTGAAGGACAGAAATGACACACAGTCAAAAGCAATGGAGTACAGGACAGAACAGCAAAACTCATGCACAATACATGTTACAAGATACCCACCCAGAACCAAGTTAGCATGTCAACACTGTTGGGGAGTACAGCCCACCTGTCACCACACATCGCAACACACATCCAGTCAAGTAGCCCATGGACACACTCCAACAGCACCAGAGCACCACCCACACATCATGCCAACTCACATCATTGACATGACACCTCAGGATACTCACATTCAGCTAAAGAAGTTGGTGATGAGCTGTGTGCGGACATCACCATCACCATCATCATCATCATCGTCACTGGCATCGTGGTCCAGGCCAGGATCCTCCACAGGTGGCGGATGTTGGTCATCGTCATCCTGGATGAGAGGCAACTCCTTCCGCACTGCCAGGTTGTGGAGCATGCAGCAGACGATGATAATCTTGCACACTTTCGCAGGGGCATATGGGAGGGACCCTCCGGTCTTGTCCAGGCAGCGGAAGCGGCTCTTCAGGAGACCAAAGGTCCGCTCAATCACTCTCCTGGTCCGACCATGTGCCTCATTGTAGCGCATCTGGGCAGGTGTCACAGGGTTCCTGAGGGGTGTCAGCAACCACGGCATGTTGGGGTATCCCGAGTCACCTACGGACAGACAAGTGCACATCAGCTGACTTGGAAAAGTGGGCGGAATACTACAGATCAGATCACACACAATGGCACAAAGTCAGTACACACCGACAAGCCAGGCACGCTGGTTCTGCATCTGTGCCATCAACCTGGGGATGCGACTACTCCTCATCACAAAGGCATCGTGTGCTGAACCAGGGAAACGGGCACACACGTGTGTGATGGTCATGTCTGCAAGACACACCACCAGTGCATTGACCGAGTGGTAGTGCTTGCGGTTCCTGTAGGCCTGCTCCTGGGCCTGTGGTGGTACCAAAGCCACATGTGTCCCATCAATGGAGCCAATGACATGCGGCATCCTCCCCAGGGCATAAAAGTCACTCTTCACGTCAGTGAGTCGTCGCAGTCTAGGGAAATAGATGTACCGGTTCAGGAAGAGCAACATTGCCGCCAAGAAATCGCGGAGCACACGGCTGAACATGGTCTGTGACATCCCACCAGCAGACGCCACAGTATGTTGGAAGGTACCGGTGGCAAAGAAGTGTAGGGCTGCCATCACCTTCACCTTGGGGGTCAGCGCTGTAGGATACGGCCGGCCAGGCTGCAAATGTGGGGACAACTGCACTGCAAAATCCTCAATCAGCTGCCTGGTGAAGCGGTACCGTCGGATGCTGTCCCGTTCCACCATCGTTGCCAGGTCTGGGAATGGCCGATGGACAGCAGGAGCCCTGCAGTGCAGAGGAGAAGTAAGCAAGATCGTCAGTCACCCCACATATGCGGCATTGAACACACTCAAGATCCCAACATACATCATCATGAGGCACAACTACATGAAGTGTGCAGTACCGGAACGACATGTATGGTACATACATGGCCAACATCTGTCAACACGGTCCTACAGGTGGCATCAATTTGTCCCAGGTTGGCCCATTGGATATCATGATGCTGTGTCACAGTCACCCCCCCAGTGACATGTGAGGACAGATGTGCCCCAGGCACCACAGCTCAACGACAGGCACATTCCCAGGGACCCTGTAATGCCACATGGACACTGGCATCACCTGGAGTATCATGTGTACACCACAACAAAACAAACATGACCCCCACAGGTAGTGGCCACACTTGCCATGGCAGGAGAGCCATGGACGTCTGTGACACACACGCACAACATCAGAGTCCATGCACACACAACGTGGATGTGGAGACTGTCTCCCATTGTGCACATGAAATCAGAGACATTGTAAACACTACATGCACAAAGACTGTGGAGGGCCATCACTATTGTGCCACTGGGACACCCTGGCTCAAACATACCGTCCCACATGGGACTCACGGGGTATGTGACATGACATACACAAACACCACTGTGAAATGTGACCATGGCACATGCACAGATATGAACAGTTGCACATCACAGTGGTCACGTACACGTAACACCCAGGATCCTGTCCCCATTAACACGTGCACAGCCTGGGGGTGGCTGCCCACAGGTGACACCCACAGGACAACATGTACACCAACATACACACAATAGGAAATGCAGCCTTACATGCCTTATGATAAGGTTTGGACAGGCTGTCGTGATGTAGGTGTGCCCCTCACTCCCTGGGAGCTATCTGTGGCTGGCATATGTCCATCTGAGACAGGCATGCTGACATATGCCAGTCACATGTACAGTGATGCGTTGAACAGCAATGGACCGATCGGTGCCTCCGGCCGGCCCATTGCTTTCAATGTGTGCGGGTACGCGTTGTACCCCTGTGCGCGTTGTACTGCAATGGACCGATCGGTGCCTCCGGCCGGCCCATTGCATTCAATGTGTGCGGGTACGCGTTGTACCCCTGTGCGCGTTGTACTGCAATGGACCGATCGGTGCCTCCGGCCGGCCCATTGCATTCAATGTGTGCGGGTACGCGTTGTACCCCTGTGCGCGTTGTACTGCAATGGACCGATCGGTGCCACCCCCATGCCCATTGCATTCAATGTCTGCGGGAACGCGTTGTACCCCTGTGCGCGTTGTACTGCAATGGACCGATCGGTGCCTCCGGCCGGCCCATTGCTTTCAATGTGTGCGGGTACGCGTTGTACCCCTGTGCGCGTTGTACCTCAATGGACCGATCGGTGCGCACCCATTGACAATGGGCTTGCCTGGCAACGGACGCGTTTTCGAATATTCGAACGAGTCGGTTGCTGGAAAATCAGTTGGTCACCCACAACAATGTTGCAAAATCATGTATGTCATGAAGTTGAAATTTTGAAGGATGCTGTGGGCGTGTTTTGGTGCTGCTATTCCATGGATTGGCCAGATTCAGAAGATGCAAACGACTTGGACCTATCACTTTGGACACAAGGGACAGTATCTGCCTCTCCAGCACATATATATTGCTGCATGTTCCCCTGAGAGCCCACTTGCCTGCACTACATGCTCCAGGACGACATCTGCCACTGCACTGCTGCTGTCTCTGCCCCTCTGGACCCTGCAATGGCACGTACTGTGGAGAGAGCCCCAGCCTTCAGCCTTGAAGAGAACCAGGCCCTGCTGGACAGCCTACTTCCACAGTACAGCAAGCTGTATGGGACACCAGGGGAGCAGGTGAGTGTTCTGTGCACTGCCTTTCTGAATGTGCATTTTGTCTGACTAGCAAGGCTGAGAGTCAGCACACCACTGGCTAGCAGGCTCACTGAGTAGTTGTCACCCCCCATAGTGTGTAGTGACTTGCACTGGACAGGTATGGTGCAGTGACAGTGCTTCTGAACAGGGTTTTACTCCCCATGCTATGATACCATGTAGTGACTTCTGGAAAACTGTCCATGGGCAGCCGTGCACTGCCTGGGTACACCATGTGCCCCTGTGATTGCGACATGTATATGCAACTGTGTCATGCACGGATATGTTGCATGTGTAGTAATGGCCTTATCACTTTGTCATCCTGACAGGCTTCTGCCCATCGGAAGCATGAGATATGGAAGGACATCGTCCGGGCTGTCCGGTCCGTGGGGGTCTACAAGCGCCGGATCCGCAACTGCCAAAAGAGGTGGCAGGACCTTCGGGGCTGGACCCGGAGGATTGCACGGGTCCAGCTGAAGCTGTCGCCTCCTCGCAGGAGGGGCGGAACACGGACCCTGACCCCCACATGCTCAGGATCCTGGCGGTGGTCTTTCCAGACCTGGATGGGCAGCTGAAGGCCAGAGAGCAGCAAGGAGGGGTGAGTCAAAGACTGCACTGTGTACTCTGTCTAACATGTTATGTGCCCTCCTCGGGCCAGGTTGAACTGCCACAGTACAGCAGTCATGTTGTCCAGGAGCCATGTCCCTCTATTGTGCACTGCCCACTCCTCATCTGATACCCAGGTGTGGCCCTTACATGCAGGGAATTCTGTCACTTAGGACTGTGTCCTTGCAGTTTGCTTGACTCAAGGTGGGAGACAGCATCTGTTTCCCTGACTCTGTGGTGGGCATCATGGGTGGGTCCATTGCTTACACAATGCCTGTATTCTGACATGTATTCAGCGTGTTACTTTGATCTGTGGTCCAATTGCTGAGCTGATCCACCACATGTGGCTGGGGTACCTGGCACACACCCATGCTGCGGGTGGGAACAATGTTTGGGCCCCAGGAGTATGTATATGACGTGTGTCACACATACTTAGCCAGCTGCCTACAGTCCAGGGCTCATCCCTCATTCATGTGGGGCTGGACAGTCATGCCTACTCCAGGCCATACAATACACTCTGTACTCCCACTCCCGTGTATCAGAGGACACATTGTGCACAGTGATTTGACCCCTCAGGTGTCTGCCTCTGTGTCAGTGTGCTGTGGATTAGTCGCCAGGACTGCTGTGGAGTTTCTTGGTAGGGGCTCAGCATGCCACTGGAGATGTGACCATAGGAGACGATACTTGTGTGACACATAGGTGTCTGATCAGCTGCCCATGCAGACTGGGGCATGTAAATGTGAAGTTCAGGCAGCTGTTCCCCATGCACAGCAGAGTGTGAGGGGCTCAGGTTCAGAGGGTAGTGTCACAGGTCTCCCATATGTCCAATAGGTATGACCTGGACAGATGAGGGTTAAGAGGATGTGTTGTGGGGGGATGTACATGTGCACTTGTGCAGCTCCAGGACTTGCATTCCCCATGACCTACTATTGTGACACAGTGCAGAGTGTTGTTAGTCTGGCTGCAAAGTCATACATCACTGAGACAGTGATGTATGACTTTGCAGTCATGCCTCCGCCATGGCATGTGTCTACTGATTGGTGATCCTGCAGGGGAGTGACATGTGCTACATGCACACCATAGTGGCGCTGGCTATCAGGACATGGGTGCATCATGGTGTCTGTCGCTGGAATGCATCACATGCATTTCCTATTTGACTCTGGGCATCCCTTACATCCGTAAACCTGTACTGACTCAGTGGCAAGAGCTGTGATGTGTCCACACCGTGTCCTCTGCACTGTCCAACTACTGTGTACTTGGTGCATGTGTCAACACTGGGGTGTTGCAATCCAACAGACACCAGACAGATGGGTGCAAGGCCATGTGGGATGTGAGTGCCATGCTTGGCATCAGACTGACAATTGACTTCTCCTGTTCAATTAGGGCACTTTTAGCAATGTACAACTAATGATGCCAGGGCTTGCTCTGTAATGTGCTGTGCTCACAGTGGTGTGTGCGTTTGGTGCAGGTGACTGATGTCTGTCTGTTTCCCCATTGTTTGCAGATACATCCACGGCCACGGAAGGGGACAGCTCCACGGACCAGGAGGAGCCGGAGAGCCAGACTGGGTCAGCAGCCGAGGAGTGGTCGGAGGGACCCAGTGGCACGGAGGGCGAGGGGAGCCACACCGAGGAGTCCTCAGCAGCATCCACCTCAGCTGAGGACCAGAGCAACTCGGAGGATGACTCCCTTGTGGAGGCGGGTGTCAGCAGCCACCACACCCCAGCTAGTGTTGCTGTCCCCGCCACCACCAGCACCACCACCGCCCTCCCATCGGCTCCCATTCCCCAGGTCCGTGGAGGCTCCCATGTCCGGGAGCGTGTCTCCTTTGGGCCAGGCACCGCACCCCTGCCCCTGTGTCCCCTGCTGCCCTGAGTGAGGAGTCTGTGTACCTCCTTCGCCAGCTCCATGTAGGGCAGACAGCCATGCTGAGTGTCCTCCATGCGCACACCGCGCTGTTGACTCAGCTGGTGTCGTTCATGGAGGGCATCTCATCGGGCATGTCTGACCTACAGAGGGGCAATAGGTCCATGGACTCCTCCCTGACGGCAGCAGTGTCCCTCCTCAAACGGTCCCTCACCCCTCCTGCCTCTGCTCCATCCACACTCCCCAGCACCTTACCCATCCCAGGCACACACACACTGGCACAGGCACACACCAGCACACACACATCCAGCACACTGACACACACGCCAATGACAAAACGCACACGCACGCACATTCAGGGGACTGAAGCCAGACTCACAGGGGATGGGGCCCTGGAACACACACACGCATCCACATGCACTGCGCAGTCCTCAGTTCCCTCTCCCTCCAAAGCACCCTCCCTTGCCTCACCTGCAACCCCAAAGTCACAGCAGCTCTTCCTCTGTGACCTCGGCCTCTTCCCCACCGATGAAGCTGCTCCAGCATCCCGGGGGAAGAGGAAGCCCACCCACACGGAGCAGAGTGCCCCTCGCCCCCGGACACCCTCCCCCAGGCGCAGACGGACTGAGGCCCCCACCCGCAAGTCCCCCCGGAGTGCTAAGAGCAAGACCCCGCCACCACCCTGCAGCTCAGGCACAAGGTCTCCGTCCTCCATCCCTCAGGCCCCCACTGCACAGGTGCCCCCACCACACCCTGCCCCAGGTTCCCCCACCCACAGATATACCATCCCCAAGATGCTCCGGCCTTCTGCCCCTGCCACTTGCTCTCCCAGCACCACACCCCCGCTGCGCTTGTCTGTGCCACTGATGTGGTGAGGGTGTCCCCCCCTCTGTCCAACCCACCTTGCCTGTTCCCCATTCTCCTCCCCTGGAGGTAGGCACTGCAGTGGAGTCCACTACCGCCCTGTCTGACTTGGGCACTGCAGTGGCGGACCTGTCCACCCCATCTGCAGGGTCCACTGCAGTTGTGCCGGCACCCACGACATCTGTGTCATGCCCCCCAGTTGTGCCGGCACACACCATGTCAGACACCTCCACTGCAGTTGTCAGTGGCTCTCCTGCACCCACCACCCCTTCCCTGACTCCCCCTGGTGAGCCCTGATCCTGTCCCTGCGGTGCCTGGCCTGCCCCCCGGTTGCCCCTCCTAGTGGATTGTCCCTGGTATTGTGCAGGCATGCGTAGGGTGACATCTGCCAGTGTCACCCTGTTTGAACTTTGACAATGGACTGGCCATTGGCCTTTGCTCTTTTTTCAGGACTTCGTTTGGCCTCAACACATATGCTGAATAAAGCAACTTTCTTTTCTCTAGTGCTCATGCTTCAGATGTACATGTTGTTGGTGCAGCTAACCATGCCCTTGCTGCAGTGATGGTGATATCTGGTCTCATGATTATGAAGTGTTACTGTGCAGGAACCCATGTGGTCCAGGGGGAATGTGTCCTATCATGTGGTGTATCCATGTCATCAATAGCAGCATCTGAGGGTGTCATGTGTTCAGTATTTGGCAATGGGTTTCCTACTTACATTGGCAATTTCATATCTGTGGCTTCCACCCCTGCACATCTGTTGTGCCTGCCATCGTTGCATTTGTCTACTTCCTGACCGTGTTGCCATCTCCAGTGGACATGCAGGTTTGGGCATCAATGGGGAGGGACTCATCCGTGTAGTCAGTGCAACATTGCTATACAAGTGTGTTGGATCTGTGCTGATGATTCCGTTGGCACATCCATGACCAGGCTGATGTGATGGGAGCCCTCATTTGGTGCTAATTGTTGATTGTGTGACCAAGTGCTCAGCTGACATGATGGGGCCCTACTGAGGCAACATATGGCACAGCTTTCCTCACACAGGAGTGGAGTCCCCTCATGGCAGTGTGTACACGTGTGACATTGCCTGCACCCAAGGTGTGTGTTGTATGTGCATGTCTGTGTGTTCACTTCCATTCATCTGCGCATGCTGTGATCCCTAGTGTTGTACCTGTTTGTGATGCTTGCTGACTTGAGCTATGTTCCCCCAAAGTCTTCTCCCTGTGTTCTCTGTGATGTGGGTGCATGGCACATTACTGGTCATCAGGGTGTCACCCATAGGTGTGTTTGCTGTCAGGGCTGAGTTTGTGTGCAGACGCAGATGGGTCACAGTCAGGTTTCCCCTTGGCACTTGTTGTTTGCCCCTGTCATGTGATTTCCAGTTTGTGTTATCTTTCAGTGATTGTGACATGTTGTGTGTGTGACTGCTGCCACTCCTCAGGGTCAGAGCTGCAATGTTGGAAGTTGTCTATGTGTGTTCTTTGTGGGTGACCTTGGCTTCTTCATTGGTGTGTGACTGTGGCTGGGATCCCATTGGTCGGTGTGGTATTGCCGTCATGTCCATGTACAGCGTAGTGTGCAGTGTGTCAGACATTCAGGAGTCTTGTTGAGTGTCCATGTGTGATGTGTTTCTACACCTTGGTTCCCACCCACCACCCTGGAATAGTCATGGGTGCATGTGCAATGTCACCAGTGCATGTGTACTTCACTGCTGCACATTGTTGGAGGTCGAGGGGTGTGGTGTTGAGTGTGTGCAGATGAGAGTTGTTGCCCGGCTAGGCCCCTGCCTCCATGTTGGCCTTGGCTTACTGGCCATGCTGATTGATTTGTGCTTGTGTAGGTGTGATGGTAGTTTGTTGCTCAGGACACCTGACTGTGGTTCATAGTGTGAACGACATTTAGCTTTGTCATCACAGTGGTATTTTTATTCAGCCCAGGGTCACCACATTGTGGGGGCCCTGGGGGTGGTGCTGTGGTGTGTCTGTGACTTGCTGTGTCAGTTGTTGTTCCTACGTGCCTGTGTGACATGTGTGTTTTGTGCTCCCTCTCACCTGACAATGCCTGCTTGCCCACATAGGGGATTTGGATCCATGAGTTACCTTAGTGTGGCAGTGTATGCACATCTGTATGATTGGTATTCAGCTCTCCTCATGTGTTGTGTGGTTGCCTGGGGACACTGGCACCCCCACCCCTCACCTGCTGTGTATGATGACAGTGTTGGTCTGCCTGTTTGTGTTTGTGCATCTGCACCACTGCATTGGCATATCTTGGGTGTGCCATTGGCTGTATGTTGTTTGGTGTGTTTCCCCTGCTGTCCCTGGGACTCCTAGGTCATCGGTCAGCACAGTGATCATGGTTTGTGTGTCCCATTGCTGCCATGGTATGGTATCTGTTCACCTCACATCTGCTGTCTCCACAGGGTATCTGCATTTGTGTGCCCATTGGTGCAAATATGTGGTTCTGCATTCTGATGGTCACTTCTGTCATTGTGTCATTGATGACTGTTGACGGTCTCAGCCCCCATGGGTGTTGTTTGTCTGCACATGGCCAAAGGAATGTTTCATTTGCACTGCAGTATTTGGCTCCCCCAATTTATGTTGCAATGGGACACATACACTACTTTGCCACAGATGAGTTTTTGGTTCTGTGAGCAGGAATGATCCATGCAGTTTGGCAGTTGCAGCTCTTTCTTTGTCAACAATTACCTTTTGGTCACTGTGATGATGAGGGTGTAGACCCCATTGCCACAATGGTCAAAATGTGCTTCAGCTATGGACCCCACACTTGCCTTTTGGTCACTGTGATGATGGGGGTTTAGACCCCATTGCCACAATGGTCAAAATGTGCTTCAGCTATGGACCCCACACTTACCTTTTGGTCACTGTGATGATGGGGGTTTAGGCCCCATTGCCACAATGGTCATGGGCTGCTTGCATTGTGGGTGCCACACACATATATGTGTGGCACATGTGCTAGGGGGTCACATTGTATGTTGAAAGTCATGTTCGGTGTTGTAGGCATTTGACACAGCCTACACACGCTTGTCATGGTGGTGGGGGATGTCTTAATCTTGCATTCCCTAGGTTGTGGTGTGCTTGTTGTGTCATGCATTGTCCATCCTATGAGTGGGGGTGGTAGTAGTGGTAGGCATCCAGCCCCCTGGCTAAGGGTGGTAGTAGTGGTAGGCATCCAGCCCCCCTGGGTTGGGGTGGTAGTAGTGGTAGGCATCCTGCCCCCTGGCTAAGGGTGGTAGTAGTGGTAGGCATCCTGCCACCCTGGCTAAGGGTGGTAGTAGTGGTAGGCATCCTGCCCCCCTGGGTGAGGGTGGTAGTAGTGGTAGGCATCCTGCCCCCTGGCTAAGGGTGGTAGTAGTGGTAGGCATCCAGCCCCCTGGGTTGGGGTGGTAGTAGTGGTAGGCATCCTGCCCCCTGGCTAAGGGTGGTAGTAGTGGTAGGCATCCTGCCCCCTGGCTAAGGGTGGTAGTAGTGGTAGGCATCCTGCCACCCTGGCTAAGGGTGGTAGTAGTGGTAGGCATCCTGCCACCCTGGCTAAGGGTGGTAGTAGTGGTAGGCATCCTGCCCCCCTGGCTAAGGGTGGTAGTAGTGGTAGGCATCCTGCCACCCTGGCTAAGGGTGGTAGTAGTGGTGGGCATCCTGCCCCCCTGGGTGAGGGTGGTAGTAGTGGTAGGCATCCTGCCCCCTGGCTAAGGGTGGTAGTAGTGGTAGGCATCCAGCCCCCCTGGGTGAGGGTGGTAGTAGTGGTGGGCATCCTGCCCCCCTGGCTAAGGGTGGTAGTAGTGGTAGGCATCCAGCCCCCCCTGGCTAAGGGTGGTAGTAGTGGTAGGCATCCTGCCACCCCTGGGTGAGGGTGGTAGTAGTGGTAGGCATCCTGCCACCCTGGCTAAGGGTGGTAGTAGTGGTAGGCATCCAGCCCCCCCTGGGTGAGGGTGGTAGTAGTGGTGGGCATCCTGCCCCCCTGGGTTGGGGTGGTAGTAGTGGTAGGCATCCTGCCACCCTGGCTAAGGGTGGTAGTAGTGGTAGGCATCCTGCCACCCCTGGGTGAGGGTGGTAGTAGTGGTAGGCATCCAGCCCCCCTGGGTGAGGGTGGTAGTAGTGGTGGGCATCCAGCCCCCCTGGGTTGGGGTGGTGGCGCGCATTCAGGCCCCTGTGTGCATATGTGGCATTGGTGATGGGCATCCCGCCCCTATGGTGCTGCTGTTGCAAGTATATTCAGATTCCCAGTGTATGTGTGTGATGTGTCGTGTACGTGTTGTATGTGTTTTGTGGTTGGTGTCTGACTTACCTTCTGCGCCGTACGCGTCCGTGCCTGTTCCGGTAGTAGATGTAGAATATTGGTATGATCGGGACGAAGGGATTCATGGTTGGTTCGTGTCGTTCGTCCTTCTCGTTGCTTCGCGTCGTCCTCGTCGCTTGGCTTCGTCCTCGTCGCTCGCTTCGTCCTCGTCGCGCCGCGTCGTCCTCGTCTGTGCTGTGTTCGTCTCGTAGCCGTGGATCGTGTTGTGGCGCGATTCGGAGCTTATGTGCGCCTCTCCCGGATGCTTTGACGTGCCGTGCGTAGCGACGGGTTCGGCGCGTCACGGAAAGCGCATCGTACTTGTCCGGCCGGACGGGGCTGCATTTTCCTTCCGTGCGACTCGATTCGGCGTTTCCGGATTCGCCTCGGTCGGAGAACAGGACCTGGTTTGGGTGAGTACGGCTCGGCCGGAATTTTTGCTGTTGTGCGCATCGTACTTGCTCGTTCGGTGTGCTGTACGGATCGGTCGGGAAACTGGCTTTCGCATGGCTTTTTCCCGACCGAATGGTATTGGGTGCGCCTCCGACCGAGATCGGAATCGGCCCCATAGTGTTTTGCTATATGTGTGTTGTATATTATTGTACATTTATTGCGTTTTGAGATTTTTCTAAAAAATTATAAATATAATTTATTGTTATCATTCTAGATTAATGGTTTATAGTTCCTTATATTTTTTCAGAGTCATAAAGGTGCAGTAATATTTTATTAATTATAAAATAGTTTAGGTTGTTGGTGTTTAATTTGTTGTCAGCTAGTCTTTTGTTTGAGGTATTTTTGGTGATATTTCACTGTAGTCATCTGGCTATTGTTTCAAGGTAGGACAGGCCATCGTTATTAGTAGATGTTTGCACTTTGCTTGCTAACATTTCTTGCATTTGTTAAGTATGTTTGAATATTGTTGGTTTTAGTTGTGATAGGAATTGTTCTAGTCTTGGTTCTTGGTAGCTTTGTTCTTTTTTTAAGTATTTCTATAAATTGGTGGAGTGTAAGGTGGCTTCTGGCAAGTGCTTCTTGGAAGTAGTTGCGTCACCATTCCACTGCATTGTCGGATTTTGCTTCTTGAAAGATGGTGCTGTCACAGTAATTCCACCATGGAATATTAATTTTAGGTTAATGCCTGCAACATGATTGGTGTAGGTGGCCAAACCAAATGTCTTCAAAATAGTCAATTAGTGGTGCTAGAGTTTTTTGTTTCTTTGATAGTATGGGGATTCTATTAACATACTGTAGTGTTTGGTTACTTCTACGACAGGGACATGGGCTAATACTATTAATGTTTTTACTCCGTATGCAAATTCTGCCTTTGTGCTGTATTCTACTTTAATTCGAATGGTAGTAGCACCCATGTGTTGCGGTGCGTGGGTACCCTTTTAGAATTGTTGAAAGTACTGCTTTTTCAGGGAATTTGTTTTGGGGAATTGTAAAAATGCTCATTTTGTTTGAATATTGCTCAGAGTTAATTATAGTTTGCACGTTGCTTGTTTGCCAGAGGTGCATATGTTAAAGGGGCATTTCTGTTTTTGCATTTCTCAGATATAGTATACATTTGTGTAAATAGTGCTTGGTATGATTTATATACCCCATACAATATCCATGTATTGCACTGGGTGTTCAAGGTGTTTCCCTAGCAACCCTCCTTGTTCTAGGTATTAGTCTTTCTGTGCTGCGAGATATCCTGTTGCTTCTTCATGAACTTAGGGAAATACACTTTTAGTATAGTTCCTGTGGGGTCTGGTGAACTTGTGCTCGCTTCTCCTGTAGGACGTTCCTAACTAGAATTTTAGTCACATTTTGAGGCGGATTCTGTATTCCCTTACACTTTCAACAATATTTTGTTTGTGGTGGCCCTACAATAGCAAACGATGTAGTAATATTATGTGCATTTCCAATGTGTCCTTTCACTCGCAGTGCTTTCATTACTAAAGATTCATGACCTGTAAATTAATTGAAGTTTCTCCCTTTGTGATTTGATATGAATTGCAGTTTACAACATTATCTCTGCGATTTATAGAATTATTAAAATATGGAATTTTTATGAATTCTATAGGCCTGATTACGAGTTTGGCGATGAGGCGCCGGGTCCGCCCCGCTGCCGCAGCACCAGATCTCGTCTATGGCAGGCTTTTTTTTTTATGTTCCCACAACTGTGCCTCAGAAAATGGGCACCGCAATGGGAACACCAAAAACAGTTCCTGCACGGCATGGACTCTAAAGTCCATGCCATGCAGGAACTGGGGTGCATGCAAATGTTGTGCCCCCCTGCATGCACCTCAGGTCCCAGAGGCAACAGGGGCCCTGTAGGGCTCCATTTGTTTCCTCTCTGCCACTGTTTTCATGGAGGAATAACAGCCATGAAAACCGTGGTGGAGAGGAGACTTGTAATATGCTTGACAGGACTGTGGCAGTCCCGCCAAGCATATTGCTGCCTCTACACCGCCGCACCACCGCCAGACAATGTTGGTTCCCTGGCGGCTGCGGCGGGGCAATGGCGGTCTGACCGCCCAAATTATAATAGGGTGGTTGGAAGACCGCCACCGCTGCGCCCCCATAAGTCTGCCAGTCCATGGACCGCCAGATTCATAATCAAGCCCTGTATGTTTTTATGAAAATTATGTGCCATTTTTATAAACTATTTTACTTTATTTACTTACATTTTTGGTCTTTCTTATTTTATTCTTGTTAATAAGTTTTGTGTTTGTTGGAGGGGTGTTTTATTCTTTCCGTTCTTCTTTTTGCACTGTTGAGCATGAGATAGCTTTTAGTTATTAAAGTTTAATTTTTTCTGCATTTGTATTAGTTATTTTTAAATGTAAAAAAAAGTTTGGGCATTAATTTATTTAGGGGCTATGCTTCATTTAATATTTGTATTTATTATGCTTACATTTCTTTTGTCTTTGTTGCAATAAGATTTTTCTTTAAATTTGTCGACTGGCTTTCTTTTTGCATTGTTTGATGTTTTTTTGCAGTCTTGGCAGCTCTATTTTGGAGATATAATTTTTAAATAATTGTGAGTTTCTTTTATGTATAATATAATATGTAAAATATTTTTATAGTTAAGTTTAAGGTTCATTTTAATAATTACGTAATTTGTAATTGTGGAGTCTCTTTTGAGAGTGTTACAGCATTTCAGTTTGTAGCTGCGGTCAAGCAGAGTGATGCTTTCCAGCAGTGGCAGGTTCTTCTGTAGCAGTTAGTTACATATTTTTCTTTCCATTTTCTACTGTATAAATTGGGAAGGCGTTTTTATTTGCTAGCTTATTAAGTTTAATATCATTGGTTGTAGGGTTAGTAATTGTTTCTCCAATTGTTTAACCTTATCATGTAACACTAATTATGTTTTTCTGTTGGTATTCATGTATGTTTAATCAATATAGGTTTAATGTGTTTAAAATTATATATATATATATATATATATATATATATATATATATATATATATATATATATATATATATATATATATATATATATATATTATATCCAAACTGCAGCCGCTCCTTCCGGACCGCTGGGACCCAGAGAGAGTGGCGCGCACACCGGCGGAGCACACCGGTAATCCAATTTCCTACAGTTGCAAAGTCAGCGCGCTCTCAGTAACACACACGACTCCGTATAGATGCCCAAACACCGTTTAATCCACAACGCGTTTCGGTTCAACAGAACCTTGATCACGTGAATTTTACACCAAATCAGAGGGACTCAAATAGTACATAGTATAAACAGTGAAAAAGGACAAGTGAGCAATAATCATAGCGGACATGTTGGAATGGCACAGAAGTCCTGAAAAGTATACAAAACTTAATACAGTCGAGTTTAAAAATATGTACATCTATGTGTCACATGTTAAATACATTTTACATAGTGTATGAGAAAACCGTTGGGCCAGAACGAGCCCTAGGTATCAGTACCTGTTATCAGCGCCAAGTAATGATCGGCGTGTAAACAAAACTTTATTGCTGCCCTAATTGCAGACAAAAAGTAAAAATAAGTATACATAATGTTGCTGCATATTAAATGAATGCTAATCCCAGTGGACAACATCCTCCTTCTGACACCGCAGCCCCATCAAAACAATCTGTGCCATGTAACAGTGCTAACTCGTAAATGCCAAGATTCATAGGCACATTATCATGGACAAGTGTCCTAGGCAAAGACAACACTACTAATCACATAACGGGCAAGTGCCCGAAAACTCCAATTTGAATGTGCAAAACATATCAAACACTCCAAACAAAAGTCATACTATACTTGACGGTGGAGACAGAGCCCTGTCTCCATCTTTCCACTGCTCTTACGCCCATTAAAAGTCTCTCTTAAGTGCAAAAGTGCCTCGATAAAATGAGGGAAGAAAGGGTAGGCGGCCCGTGCAGGTGTATACGGGTGAGTGGGCCCCTTCCTTCTTCCTATCTGAAAACAAAAACAAAGAACACTGAATTAAAAAGAGTGTGGATACACAATTCCACCTCAACATCATCATCTTACACAACAATAACTACAAATTACAAAGTCGAATTCCAGTTACATTGTTCATGGAGAAAAACTCTGAGGTAGAACAGTAAGGAAAGCATATATATTGGGGCAAACTGTCATAAGCAGAATTCAGGCACAATCACCATACCCCCAGGAAAATCGATAAACGCCTCTACACAAAGTTAAAGAAAAGGTGGGTGAAAAAAGGGGGGAGTGCAAAGAAGGAGGAAGACAAATAGGACAGAAGGAGGGGAAAAAAAATAAAAAAATAAAAATGGGGAGGGTAGGGTGGGTGAGGGACGTGAAGAGGAGGGGAAAGAGAGGGCGAAAAAGAAGGGGAGGCGGGAGGGGGGGGAAGGTGAAAAGGGAAGGGTAAGGGAAAAAGAAACAAAGAGAGGGGGTATAGTGTGGAGAATTTAGTATGGTGGGGTTACTATCGGATCTCATGGAGTGTGGAGGACCTTACATGCATATTGATTAATCATTAATCCTTCAAGTGTATGGCTAATTCTTCGTCTTGATTAAGTCCTCCAGGGTTCTTTGTTTGAAAATGAATAATCTGTTTGGACTCAATCTGCCTAAGTTTTAAAACCCTATTCCCTCCCCGGGGTCCTTTGCTCACCTGTTCTAGGATAAGAAAACTGAGACTATTGGCGTTGGAAAAGTGTCTGTCCTGAAAATGACGTGCTACAGGATATTTCTGATCGCAATGTATGATGGCTCTATAATGCTCCAATACACGTTTTTGGCCATCAAAGTAGTAGACCCAATATACCATAATTTACAGGGACATTCGATGGCATAAGTGACAAAAGTAGTACTGCACGTGAGGAATTGTGTTATTTCCTTCCTCACCCCATTGTATTCCACATGATTACAGAATTTACTGTTTCTGCAGGCCTTGCAGTGCCCGCAAGGAAAAAAACCCTGCAGGCCATGCAGATTCCTTTCGGGATAGATGGTAATATCACTGTGCACTAATTGATCTCTCATGCTTTTGCCTCTCCTATAGGTTATATTGGGTCTATTCGGCAGAGTGTGACCAATGATGTTGTCAGTTTTGAGTATATTCCAATTCTGTGTCAAAATGCGTGTAACATCTTTTGAATCAGAACTGTAAGTCAAGATCATTCTGGTGTTGTCATCTGCACCCCTGGTGTCAGAATCCGATGTATCAGCAATCGTCAATGATCTGTCCATGGCATCAGCCCTCTCTTTGGCTTTTTTAAGAACCCACCTAGGATACCCTCTCTCCCTGAAGCGTTCGAACATCAGATCACACTCGAGTTGGTATCCTGCATTGGTATTGCAGTTCCTTTTTGCCCTCAGCAACTCCCCATAGGGGATACTCCATTTGAGTGCCTCTGGGTGGCTGCTGAGGGCATGAAGCACACTATTCCCTGCTGTCAATTTTCTAAACAGTGATGTGTGTACTTTGTTGTGTACAATTTCTACCTTGACATCTAAGTATTCTGTTGCACTATTACTGATGTTGCCACTCAGTTTGATGTTCCGGTTATTGGCATTGAGTTTGTCAATAAAACACTGGGCTTCGTGTCGATGTCCCACCCAGATAATGAATAAGTCATCGATGTAGCGAAGCCACATCGAGATATGGGTGAGATCATCTTGCAAATCAGGATCAGAAAAGATGTCCTCCTCCCATCTTCCCATAAACAGATTTGCGAAGCTGGGAGCAAAGCAAGATCCCATCGCAGTCCCAGTGGTTTGACGGTAAAGTATACCGTTAAACATAAAGATGTTGTTTTTGAGACAATACTCAGTCATCTCCAAAATCATTTTGCTGTGCTCCCGAAATCTGAGTGGTCTAGTCTCAAGATAGTATGCACAAGCCATGAGTCCTTGCTGGTGGTCTATGATGGTATATAGACTGTGTACATCTAGGGTGACAAACCAATGGTCAGTCCCCCACTCCATGTTGTCTATCCTCTTAAGGAAATCTTTAGTATCCCTGATATAACTACGGAGTGTGCTGACATGATCTCTGAGAAAATGATCTACATACTTCGAGATGTGTTCAGCCACACTACCACGTGACGACACAATGGGGCGTCCAGGTGGATTACAGGGGTCTTTATGGATCTTCGGTAGGAGGTAAAGAACAGGGAGAACTGGATGATCTTTTTTCAAATAACGGAATTCCTCCCACTCTAAAATACCTTTCTCCCTCCACATTAATAGAAGATCCCAGACAGTAATGATGCTGGTGTCGTATTCAGCAGAACTGATGGTCTCATAGTACCTGGTATCCTCCAGTTGTCTATGTGCTTCAACAATGTACATGTCTCTGTCCAAGATGACAACATTGCCACCCTTGTCGGCAGGACGGATGACAATGCTGTCATCCTCCGAAAGAGACCTCAATATCTGTCTGTGTTCAAAGTCAAGGTTATTGTAATTGTCATTGACCCTTCTCCTGTTCTGATGTCTGAATTTATTAAACTCTCTCCCAACCACCTCCTGAAATGTATCGATGTTGTCGTGAGGTAAACTGGGTAAGAATGTGGATTTGGGCTTAAACCCTGAAGAGGATGAGGCGTTCGTCACAATGTCAAACTCAGCTAATCCCTGTGTGGTACCAATATTGGGGTCATGCCCTTCACCCTCATGTTCCAATTCGATCATAGTGATCAAGGTGTCAATATCACCTATAACAAGATCAGTTTGGTCTGTTAGGTTACCGGTATCGGTGGCCCTGTTGTTTTCGGTCCCCTTGAGTGAGTGAAACTTTTTTAATTTTAATTTACGTACAAACTTAAAAAGGTCAATTCTAGCACCTGTATAATCAAAGGGATAAGAGGGACAAAACGAGAAACCAAGGCATAAGGTACGTTTTTCAACATCACTAATGGGTCTTTTGGAAAGATTGATAATAGTTCTATTAACCATATTCATATCCATTAGAAGGCTTTTCTGGCGCGCGTTTGCTTGTTTCCCATGCCGCCACGTCCCCTGCCTTTTCTGCCAGCGTTGTCGAATTCTTGCTCGTCTGTTCCTCCGCTTCCTCGGCCCCTGCCCTGACCTCGGCCTTTCTGGCCCCTTGTTTTTGGGATCGGGGTTTCCCTTGTGGTCTGTCGACCCCGTCGAAGGGTCCGATATTCGTCTAAAAAAGTCTTTTTACGTGTGCCTCGTTCTTCCATGCCTACATTGCTCAGTGACACATCCGATTCACTCTCACTGATTGTTGACCCTTCAGTATTCATAGGTTCCATATTAATATATATATATATATTACCTACTGGCGGTCGCCAGTAGGTAGTTATAGTTAGGACCTAGTTTCCATAGGAAAAGCGTTTCTTGTTTTCCCAATAACTTTGGCGTCGTTTGACGAATCTTCGCGAAATTTTCAAAACTAGTGGGGCGCCCCGGTCAGCTCCTGTCTTGAAAGTTTCGGGGTGATTCGCCAAACGGGGGCTGAGAAAAAAGGGGGGTCCCAAAACGCGTTTTCCCCATGTTATTTTCCATAGGAAACTTTAGACAAAGCTACAGCCCGAACTGCTGAACGGAATTACACCAAATTTGGCAAAAAGATAGGTCTTCGTTCAGAAAGAGAACTTTTTTTTTAAATGGTGTAAATCCGTTCAGTAGTTCCTGAGAAATTAGAAAAAGAAAAAGTTTCGATATCTGGGGCAGCGGTGGGTTCGCGAACCCTCCCGAGCACGAGTTTCACTGTGATTGGCTGCCAACACTCCAAACCAGGAAGTGTTGGCAGCCATCTTGTGACTCGGTAGAACCGAGTCACAAGAAAACAGTGAAACAAAGATAAAAAACAAGAAAAGGGGGCAGGGTAGAAACACCCTGACCCCCTAGGCCTGCTCAGGGGGTCCCACAAGGACCCCCAGGGCCCAAAAGCATTTTTTAAAATAATTTCGGTGGAAATCGCGTTGGGGTCGCGAATCCCACCGAAATTATTTTTAAAAGCAGCGCGGGCTCCCGCGCTTCGTTTTGAAAAAGCCCCCGGGTGGGCCAAGTCCCGGGGGCACTCGCAAAAATGGCAATAATCACAGTACTTGTTATAATGGGTTCACATGTTTGGAAGCTGTGCTTCTGAATTTTAAACAAAAATGAGTTCTTGGTAGTTAACTTATTTTAGGCTGTGTTTTAATTCTTGTTCTTACTGTTCACCGCATCCGCGTATATACTATACTGAAACATGCAAATAAAAATTGACACATGTCCATCTTGTGATGGCTCTGCGCGGACTTTGGTTCTAAGAATTTCTGGATTGTCCACCTCGAAGAACGGCACAGAGCTGCTGCTCCAGAGACACTCGACTTTAGACCCTTGATGATGACGCATTAATCTGGCACTATTCAAAAGCTGATTACTAGAGTGCTGGAATGTCAGACCAAGAGGTACTATTTTGCCAGCTATTCCAAACGTGTGGTGCCAGAAGCTGCGCCCAAGCCTTACTGCACCTGCACCCAGTCGCGACACGGCCGCTGTCACTCGCGACAAGGAGTTAACGTGGCACGCAGCAGCTCCCACCTCCTCCCCACGGCCGCCAAGAGTCTGCCACCCTCCTCATATCAGAGCGGTGCCCAGCCACGGCATGGGGCATCCCGGGGGCGGCGCCAACGCAGAGACAGACGGCGTGTGCGAGTCACTGGGCCAGGAGAGGAGGGTGCGGCTCGTGCGTGTGGAGGGGGGCGGGGAGCCCCCGGCAGCAGTAGGTGGCCATGCAGGACCGCGGGGAGGCGGAGGAGGCGCGGGAGCCTGGAAATGGCAAGGATGGGCAGCCGGTCCAGGGGGTCACCGCGGCGACTGTCGGGCCGCCTTGGGTTCTGCTCGCCTGGCTCCCGGACTCCGGCTGGCGCTGGCGTAGGCCTTTGTGCACCCTGGCCACCTTCATATGCGCCAACGCGGTCTTCTGGTGAGTGCAGCAATGTGCATGTTGTGGACCGAGACCTGCAATGTTTACATAGATTCTGACAGCCATGCGTCACATATGTAAATATGCATACATACGCACTCTAACATCTTCTATACATGCTTATACTTGCCCCTTCTACACAAACGTACACAGGCGTTGTTTCCATTGGTGCAGCAGGTGCAGTGGCACCGGGCACAGAGGCCCGAGGGGGTTCACTGAACCCTGACTGTTTCTGTATTTCATAGTTCAAATAGTGGCCAGGGAGCTATGCTCCTAGCTATACTGAAATGTAGGTCACAGGCCTTTGTATAAACATATACAGAGTGACTTACATAACTGTATTCCTACACCAACACATACGTGCACGTATACAAATGCTCGCGTTTACTTACATATATACATTGGCACACGTATACCCACTCAAACTCAAGCTTCTTACTTAACTTAGACACAAATGCACAGCCATGCATTCACCAGACTTCATAAATAAAGCATACACGCGCAGAAAAACATACCCAACTTGGAGACAGCCACTCCGAATAAAAGAATGGATACATAAATGTATGTTTGCACTTTTATCCAGTACATACTTTGTATGCTTGTACATTTGTATGCTGATGGACGTGCATCAACCGTTGTATATGATTACATATGTAGTTATCAGACTCATAAAACACTTGTTCTAATTATTATGCTGGTGCGCCTCGCCCTTTGCTGCTTTGTGTGTCCACTCCTTTCGCTGAAATATATGCACATATGTTGTCTATGTTCTAGCCTCAAATGAGGTAACGTGGGTGACTGAAACATAGAATGATGACGAGTTCAAAAAATAATTTTGTTGGGAGCACGGCGTCAAGACTAATGCTCATTCACGTCTGTCTGCCGTCATTGTAGGAACAACAAAGCTATTTTCATTGGCATGCATTCAAAACACGATGCACGCCAGTTGTGTGGAACTGACAGTTCGCAGAGGGTCGGCTTTGTGTGCAAGCTTTGGACATTACCAGTATCTCCACCGTCCTCAGGAACGCCGCCTGCACCTGTTCTCGAAAATAAAAAACACATTTATTACAAAATTTTGATAATTTTCTTCACTGCATTGATAAATATTCTAGTTCATCCAAAAAATAATCGGAGTTTTATATAATTCTGTGAAATCACATTCACAGCCTTGTTATAAGGTCCTTGATTACTAGTCGGGTGGAGTTTTGGGATTTTTTTTTCATTCTTTTTTTTGAACAGTTAAACAAAGTAAACTGCAGTGACATTAGACATTGCAGCTCAGTAAAGAAACACAGCAGCAGCCATCAACAAATACAGCGAAGGACAGCCACATTGCGACATTGAACCATTACAGCAGTGCTCCACAGGTCTGTGGTAAAAGCAACAGCATCATTATTACTAGACATCATCAGTCCCATCTAGGGGTTCACAGATGCCTCCCCTATACTCATTCCACTGACCCCATATTTTAGTCCATTTATTTGGGCACCCCCTTCCCGCATATACCACCTTCACTGCCAGCATGCACCAATCCATGTCGTTCTTCTAGTCCCCGATACTCAAACTCAGTTTGGATTTTCACATGTGAGCTATATTCTGCTTGGCCACCATCAGTCCCAAGGTGACCCAGAGACGGGCCATACGATTGAGGTCTGTTTCAGCCCACACATTGAGAAGGCGTTATTTGGCAGACAGTGCCAGATCACTTCCCACCACTTTTTTGAGGCAGGTCAGTACCCTCTCCCAATATTGTTAAAGCACGGGGCGACTCCACAGCATATGTAAAAAAGAACCACCCTGACCACACCCACTAGGGCACCCAGCATGATCCAATTTGCCTGTTTTAACCAGAGTAGTACATGCATAATAACTGGGATGGAGTATTTTCAGCTGCACCAGTCGAAATCTGGAGCGTATGGTCACTTCTCTAGGGGAGGCCAGGGCTTCCGGCCCCTCCTCCTCCTCCTCCAGATCTCGCTCCCAACTCGTCCCCTGCCTGGTCAGAGGAGTTATTAATTAATTTGCGGTAGGTGAGCAAGATTGCCTGTCTCAGCATGTACTCATCTAGCAGCCTATCCTCAAGTGGAGAGGACTCTGGGAGGTCCGTCCCCCTGGGAATTGCCTTCTGAAGGGCGTTCCTGACCTGTAAATATTGGAAGGTCTTGGCTGGGGATAACTGGTACTCCCCCTGCAGCTCTGGGAATGAAAGCACATCTCCCTGCTTCCACAGATTACCCACCTTTGACAGACCTATCAAATCCTATTTGTCAAATTCTCTGTGTGTGGTCAGGGTGCCTAACTTCGCCGTATCCCACAAGGGGGTGGCCTGTGTGATTTTGTCCTTCCACTCCGTGTTGTGAAGTGCGGTATGCCAAAGAACCACTGTATTAGCCATAGGGCTAAGTGTAGGCACAGCCTCAGGACCCCCATAAATTGCTTTAAGATAGCCACCCGGCCTCATGTCATCCTTGTCCATCCTATTTGCCAGTTTCCCCTCCGGGAGATGGACCCTGTGGTTCAAAGGCATGAGCTGTGCCACCGAAAATTATTATTTTGTGTTAGGAAGGGGTATATCACCCTCAAACCAACTCCAAGTCAGTTTATGCAGGGCAATACGTGGGGGACCCCCATCCCAGAGAACTCTGCGCACCTGATTATTAATGGTCTGGAAATAGGTCGCAGGAACCGGATATGGCGTATTATGGAGCACGTACAAGAATCGGGGCAGGACCGTCATCTTGAAGAGAGCCGCCCTCCCCAAAAGAGACAGAGGCAGGGCTCTCTAATGTCAGACATCCACTCTCAGCCAGCCTATATAAGGGCGGCTCCAGATTACAGGTGTAGAAAACCCCGGGATCACGTGTGATAAAAATCCCCAAGTATCTGAAACCACCCGAAACCACTTGGGCCTCACAAGCAGTCGGCAACACCGGAGTTTCACGGCTAAGTACATATATGGCCAGGGGGCGCGTTTGCACAGTGGTGCAGGGAGGGGGCGGGGCCTGATATTACAAGTGTGCAAACACACCCCCTGGCGTGATGTAAATTGGGATTAAGTCCCCTTGAATCCTGAGGGTCCCTGGGGCCAACTAGCCCACCAGGTACCTCCAGTAAGCGCCACAGAGCTGCGTTGCAGAGAGGTGGTCCGAGGCCATGCCCTTTTGACCTCTCTGCAACGCAGCTCTGTGGCACTTACTGAGGTACCTGGTGGGCTAGTTGGCCCCCAGGGACCCTCAGGATTCAAGGGGACTTAATCCCCCAACTTACAACGCGCCAGGGGGCGCATTTGCATAGTGGTACAGGGAGGAGGCGGGCCTGATATTACAAGTGTGCAAACACACCCCCTGGTGTGTTGTAAATTGGGGCATTAAGTCCCCTTGAATCCTGAGGGTCCCTGGGGGCCAACTAGCCCACCAGGTACCTCCAGAAAGCGCCACAGAGCTGCGTTGCAGAGAGGTGGTCCCAGGCCACGCCCATTTTTACACCACTCTGCAAACACGGCTTCTGGTGCACTGCTGGTGGGGCGATGAGGTCCTCTTGTGTCCTGAGGACCTCAGGACACAAGTGGACTTCATCGTCCGAGCAGCAGTGCGCCAGAAGCCGCATTGCAGCGTGGTGTAAAGGGCGTGGCCTAGAACACCTCTCTGCAACTCCGCTCTGGGGCGCTTACTGGAGGTACCTGGTGGGCTACTTGGCCACCAGGGACTTTCAGGATTCAAGGGGACTTAATAGGGATGTTATAGTTAGAAATTAGCATTTATAAAACCTTAGAAATTAACTAAAAAAAACATAGGATTGAGGCACATTATAATTAGAAATTTTCGTTTAAAAAAACCATTGAAATTCACTGAAAAAACCATAGGTTTCAGGGACGTTATAGTTAGAAATTAGCATTTAAAAAACCATTGAAATTCACTGAAAAAACCATAGGTTTCAGGCACGTTATAGTTAGAAATTAGCATTTAAAAAACCTTAGAAATTCACTGAAAAAACCATAGGTTTCAGGGACGTTATAGTTAGTTGGACATTTCACTTGTACAAAACCATAGAAATGCCGCCGTTATAGTTAGTTCAGCTAACTATAACCCGCGCCCCCGCAATGCACTGCTGATGACCTCACATATTACATCATTCATGACATGGTCAGTGACATCACTGATGACATCACTGATGACATCTCAAATGACATCACTGATGACATCACTGATGACATCATCCACGTGAACATCTGATGCACCTCCTCACACTCTAATATAACCTTTGATACACCCACTGTAAAATACAGACTACCATTTTGAAACCATCGACACACCAATACCAGTTACTACATACTCACTCACTGATTCCTAGGTCTACACACACATCCACTCATTCACCCATACAATCACTCATACATGCAGTCACTCATCAATACAACACTATCATATGCACTCATACACCTATACAGACACTCACACACCGCCACTCATCCATGGAGTTACTCACACACCTAGTCAGTCATGCAAAGAATCAATCACACTCCCATTTACTCACCTATACAGTTATACACACACCACCTCACTTATCCATACAGATTCTAACGCATACTTACTCTCTTATACAATCACTGATACAAGTACACACTCATCCATACAGCCACTCTCACAATCACTGACTCTCACGTATAGTCATTTATATACTCCAACTCTCACATACACTGCCTTTTACATATGTAGTTACTTGGACATGTACCACTGAGACATCCATTCACTCACAAACACACCCATACACACACTCACCCACCCATACAGCTGTTTCCGCATGCACTCTTGAACCCATACACCCAGTGAATCTACCACTCACACATCTATGCACAGAGTCACACACCTCCCACCCACCCACACACACACTCAGTCTCCCATACAAACACTCAGGCAACCAATCAATAACCCATATAGACACTCATGTAGCTACTGACCAACCCATGCAGCAGCTTACACAACAACAGACAGACTGATACAGACATTCACACAGTTTAGTCACTAACCAATGCATTCAGTAAGACACATTTAATCACTCACTTATACAGTCAGTCACGCACCTACTAAATCCTCCATCCAGACACTTATACACTAGGCCTGGGCGGAAAACTACGCTACGCTCGCGTAGGTTGCGTAGTTTGCGCAACTACGCGCTACGCGAATTGCACGTAGCACAGTGCAAAAACGCGTAGCGTAGCGGGCATTTTTTGCTTGCTCGCGGTCCTCAACGTCAAGTTGGCGACCTCGAGCGAGCAAAATGACATCCCGGCGAGACTTTTTCCTCGTTCGCGATCAGCAACATCAAGTTGCCGATCGCGAGCGTGGAAAATAAACCTCCCGGCGAGATTCTCAACGCGGAGAGGTCAGGTTTCTCATTGCGAGTGGTCGCGTATGCTCGCGACCGCTCGCGATGAAAACTACCAGTCCGCGTTGAGAAAGCTGCCGCTCGAGTACAAATCTACTCGGCGGCAGAAAACGTTCCGCTTGCACTGTGCAAGATGCCGTTTGCAATGATTGCACAGTGCGGGCAAGCATCCGGCACTGTGCAATCATTGCGAACAGCATTTCCTACCGCACTACGCAGTTCGCGTAGTGCTACGCGTAGCTCACGTAGTGCGAAGTGCACTTCGCGTAGCTACGCGTAGCGCTACTACGCGGACTACGCCCAGGGTTGTTATACACCCACTCATTCTTCAATACACTTTGGCATATATATAAAACATATTTAAACTTTACAGAAACACACAGTCACTGGATGATGTCATCAGTGATGTCATTTGAGATGTCATCAGTGATGTCATCAGTGATGTCACTGACCATGTCATGAATGATGTAATATGTGACGTCATCAGCAGTGCATTGCGGGGGCGCGAGTTATAGTTAGCTGAACTAACTATAACGGTGGAATTTCTATGGTTTTGTACGAGTGAAATGTCCAACTACCTATAACGTCCCTGAAACCTATCGTTTTTTCATTGAATTTCTAAGTTTTTTTTAAATGCTAATTTCTAACTATAACGTGCCTGAAACCTATGGTTTTTTCAGTGAATAAATATATATATATATTATATATTGCATTGAATTTTAGAGATATTTTGTTTGTCAGATTCTTGTTTTTGTGTTTCGGGTCATAGTTCATTTGTTTGATTGTGTTGCAGATATTGTGTTTTTTTTCAATATTTAGTTATTTTCCACATGTTTTACAGTTTTTATTGTCAATATTTGTGTTTTATTTATAGCATGTTCACATCTGGCTTCTCGATGTTTTTCAACAATGTTTTTGTGCCTCGATATTATTTATCTCAATATTATATCATAGAGCGTCTGTGCAGGGTCCAGGCAGTGTCAAATGCACTAATGGCATCGTCTACTTAGAGCTGAGTTCAATCTTAAGTGCTTTCCAAATTTTGCTACTTGAAAATTGGTTAGATAGTTTTAAAAGTGTTTCCAATACTTTGAAATACTGGTGCTTATGAAATGTTCGAAAATGCACTTTTAACAGTTTGCTTATTTGGGGGTGTGCGCTCTCCATGGGCATTAATTCCATTAGAGTTGTTTTTGCAATAGCACTAAAATGTGTTAATTGTGATCACTAACAATCAGTTCTTTGTCTCTTGGTCTGTGTACAGCATTACAGATGCTAACCTCTGTTCCAGCAAAGTCAACACTGTAAGTTCAAAAACAAGTAAGCACACTGGGTACAAGAATTTGCTAAGTTTTCTAGGTCCTGGTCCTGAATATATAGCAAAGGTAGCCAGGATCAGACAAGGTATTTGTTTTACACCCAGACAAGATGGATGTTTTGAATTAGTGTGCCTGCAAGACCTCAGAAACCCTGTGTCTCACTACAAAAACAGTCTCACTATGGACTGCAGTTTGGGAACTGATGTTCCAACCACTACCAGCGTCCTCATGCACGTCTTGGTAACCAACAATTGCTACAGGTATTAAACTATTCCTCCAGACCTTCTCTGCCTTTACCCATAATCTTCATAAAGAGGCCTCATATATTTTATGATGACATTGTTTATGCGAATGAGTAACCACATGTGTCTAAAAATAATGGAGTGATGGACTTTAGTAGACATGTCTGAGAGCATTCAAGGCTGTTGTCTCTGTGGTGGAGTCTCTGGTTTCCCTGAATTTCAGGTGTGTAAAAGACGAAATAGTTTTAGGGCATATACTTTTGGAGCTGATTCCCAGGAATACCCCTCAGGCCCTAACCCTTCTAGTCAGTCAGATAATATGTGTCACCAAGAACTGTGTTAGAGTTCAAAATTGTGTTTTCTTTATACCCCTCTTCACCCTCAACTTGAACCATAACAGGGGTTGGGAGCAAGACATGTTTGTAGCACACAAGTTTTAAGAAATAGTAAGTGGAACACTCAGCATACTCTCATAGAAGGCAGAGGAACTAAGCTCACAGCTACAGGATTGTTTTTTTTTCTCTTTGGAAAATGGACCTTTATACTTTGGGTGTAGCTTATGAGGACCTGTTAAATGAAGATCATGGAGATACAAACCAGGTATTGTCCCCAAGTTTGTAGTCGGGAGCTATCGCTCTGTGAGTACCAGCATATTTATATACTGAAGTTTAGCATTTTCTAAATGTTGTTGAGCTCACTGCTGCACGTTTCAGATGCAAATGATGATCTTATATGGTGAATACTCTCATATTTGATATGTCTGTGGGCAAACTTTTCAGGTGCTATTCATATAAACAAGAAAAGAGTGACAAACTGATGTTTTTGTAAGCAAATTCCACTAGGCACAATGTCTTGCTCCAACCACCAATTGTTAAACAAATTAAGTAATGCTCCAGACATTAATTAAAGTGCTTGGTCTTCAAGTCTGTTGACTATTACTGGATAATGAAGCATCTGCTTCCAGAACCTCACAAAGAGATGACTAAAACTGTGATGTAAATTGGTAGCCTCTAGTCATGATTATTTCCACAAGTATATCACGTAATCTAATTTTGCGTGTGGAAAAACTGTTAATTTATGTGCTGTAGGAAGGAGTCTTTAAAGGTACAAAATGTGTCATCCACCTACGATGATTGGTAAAAACAAGTTTTTTGGACAACAACATGACAATTCCACTATGAAATTCATTGTAATTGTATGCAATGGACTTGGTGATAATGGAATAGTGTGTAACAATCATGTCCATTTGGTATGGGTGCTCTTTGTCTGGGTACAGATAGCAGAGGAGACAAGTGTATTTTTGAACATCACAAGACAGAGTTGGCTACCAAAAAAGGCTGCAGGGAAGCAGCTTTTCTTTTGCAGGCTCCTGAGTGCCTTGCTGTTTTAGAATTACACTTGGCATCACCCTTGAAGTGCCCCACCCGTTGTCACTCATAGCACTTAGGAGTAAACTTCAATGAGGACTTATTGCTTCTTTATTGTTCAATTAGTTAAAATCATTACAATATACTACATTTTCCATGTATGGAGAAGGAAGAAAAAGAAAAAAGTTACTGGGATAACTAGGTTTGCTAAAAGCTGTAAAAATCGTAAAAGCAAAAGTCCGAACTAGAACTAAAATGCTGGTGCGTAGGGATGGCACCTTTGTCTGGGAACCCAGTTTACACGTCCTTTAGGTGGACCCTTTGCCCAATAAATTAATGTTCATTTAAAAAGCTAAAAGAACCTTTGTGTCAGCTGCCCCGGCATTGGTGATGACTAAACATTTAAAACAACATGATTTTCCTCGTTTTGGTGCCGGGCACCTGCGTTAGCTTGTCTGACATGCTTGTTTGGTCCTCTAGTCTTGATCGTTTTGTTCCCTTGTGTGCCTGGGATTTGTGTTGAAAGAGATCCAAGGCAGGACTCTAAATATGTTGTAGGCACAGGACTGTTATTTTGCTTTGTAAGCTGTTTGGTCATTGTCCCTCAAGCTTGGTGGCCAACTAGTTGCAACTTGTGACTTTAATGGTATATGTCAGTGCAGCCCGGATTGCGTCTATGAATTTCCCTAGTCGGGCCACAATTTGTGCTATGTTGGCGGAGAAGCACAGGTCTGAGACTTCTCTGCAGTGTCTAAAGCCGTGAGACCTGCAAATTTGGAGTACCAGGCAGTGCCGCTCTCTTGCCATCTTTGGGCCGCAACACAGCAGGTGAAGCCAAGATTCACGTTGGTAGCTACATAGACGACAAGCGGTTGAGTTGCCTTGCCGGGCCCAGGATGGATTGAAGTCCACGATGGGCAGTGCGAGAAGTCTCATGTAGGTGATTCTTTTCCGGGCCAGGACTGTCAAGGCTTGCTAAAAGTATGGCTGAGGTTTTCCCAGGATATAAGAGGCGTCCAGTGTAGAAAGATTGGGTGGGTAGTGTAAACTTTCCATGTCCCTTTCAAATGATATTTTCTTAACATGGGCGTTCACTGTCTTTTTCCAGGCTGTGGCAGGGATATCCTGGTTATGCAGATTTTGAACTTCTATTTCAAGTAGACTTGTAGCTGCTGCCAACTGTATCTGCCATGGGGAACCACCCTCTTCAAAAATTGTTTTGATATGAGCTTTCAGTGAGGGTGCTGAGGCATGCAAAGTACTAATGTAATATTTTATTATGTCCCCTGAGCAAATAATATCCGGGCGGGCGAGTCCCAGCTCCAGTCTCACTCTGGCTCTCCTGGCCTGTAGAGGGAAAGCTAGAACCTTCTTGTAAGCAGAGATTTGGAGGTTCATAAGGAACTTGTTGAATGCGCCGGGAAATACTAGATGACCGTAATTAAAAGAGGGAACAAGTTTTACTCTAAGAACTTTCAGGATGGGTTCTACAGTCGGACTGTGAAGTCGCTGGTTTAGGCATCTCAGACTGTAAATGATGCCGGCCCCCTTACTTCTTAGGTATTTTAGGTGGGCCGCTGGTTTTGCCCCTTCTGATAGCCTGACGCCAAGGTAGTTGTAACTCGTGCATGTTTTAATTTGCAGGTCGCCTAGGCGCCATTGAGCTGTTTTCTTTCGCTGGTACTTCCCAAAGATGACTATCTTGGTCTTCTCCTGGTTCACCATGAGGTTGTTCTTTTGATTATACCTGTGGAGGGCATTGAGAGCTTTCTGTAGACCAGTCCGCGTGTGATCCATTATTACAATATCGTCTGCATACTGAAGGATTTGGAGCCGCACTTTCCCCAGCCTTGGTGTTAATAAACATGCGCCTTCCAGGGCTTTTCCCAGGTCTGCTGTGTAAAGATTAAAGAGAAGGGGGGCGAGGAACCAGCCTTGTTTCAGGCCGTCATTGGTTGGCACCTTGGCTGTTACAGTGGATTGGCTGGTTTTTATGCGGACCCAGGTCCCCTGATGTAGTGCAGTTATTGCCTTTAGTAGCTGTTGGGGATTCCCCAGGAGTCTAGTTTTTCCCACAGTTTCCCTCAATCAACCCGGTCAAATGCTGCGCTGTAGTCCACAAAGCAGCAGAAGAGAGGTAATTGTGCTGGCTGTGTCGCTCGGTGTGACAGGTGACCCAGTACTAAAATGTTATCAGTAGTGGAACTTTCGGGCCTAAAACCAGATTGAAAGAGGGGAAGGATGTTGTTATCTTTTGCCCAGTTTTCTAGTTCTTTCAATAATATTCTTGCATACGCTTTTGCTTCTATGTCTAATAGAGCAATAAGGCGATAGTTTTCTGGTTTCATGCTGTCCCCTTTTCACTGGCGTAGCAAGGGGGGGGCGGAGGGGGCGGTACGCCCCGGGCGGCACGAGATTTCGGGGCGGCAGGTAAATTTATCTCCAGCACCCCCCCCCCCCGCTCTTAGGCGCTCGGCGGCGGCGGCAAAAGGCAGGGACCGCCACGGGCGGCAGAGTGCCTAGCTACGCCACTGGGCCTTTTTTTATAAATGGGGAAAAGAATGGAACCTTTCCACAACAATGGAATTGTTGAAGTGGCGTAAGCATACTTGAAGAGTGGTGTAAGCTGTCCTGCCCAGTATGCATGTGAGTCTTTAAACACTGATGCGGGGACCCCATTGGGTCCTGGGGCACCATCTGTCCTCATTTTTTTGATTAGGTTGGTTACCTCGGCCTCTGTGATGTTAGGTATTTTAGGGGCCTGGCATGTTACTGGTGAAGATTGTTGAGGGTTGGTATATGATGTGTTCTGATGGTTAAAGTATAACTGCTTTGCCTGTTTGACCCACTCAGTGGCTGCCACTCCATTCCCTTTTATCTGACCGGTATTACTGTGTTGATTGATGTGTTTCCAAAGTTGAATATGTCCCCTTTCTTAAAGGAGGGTGAATATTTTCAGCCATTCTGCCTCAATCTTCTTAGATCGTATCTGCCAGACTTTCTTTCTGTGCTCCGCACGAAGAACTGGTATTGTCTGTGTTTGCAGATTTTTGATCCCTTTTCTTCTTGCCTTCAAGGCCTTTGAAAGTCTGCGTTTGTTTGGATATAGTCCCCTTGGTTTAATTTGTGAGGGGAGTTGATGGGCGTGGGTGACCTGTGTTTGGGTGTTTCCAAATCGGCCCCCTAGAGCTTGTTTTAGATCCACTAAGAGTGCTTTCCAATGCTCTGGGAGGGGGGCGGTACACATGGCTGTGAGGTTCGACTCTTTGTGTGTGATCCACTCCGAAAAATTTGGGCCAAGATTTGCAGACCATTTTATTCTGCTCAGGACTTCATGGTGCTCTTCCCCGGTTAAAACCCCTAGTGTTTGCAGTTGTGGTGCAACTTTCCCGTCTAATTGAAAGGTTGCCCTCAGCGGTCTGTGATCGCTCTCGTCCCTATTGTCCACTTCAAAGTTATTAAGGTATGATGCCAGGTAATCTGAGATAAAGATGTAGTCAATTGTGGACTTGTCCCTGAAGGTGGGTGTGGGAGCCAGAGGGGATCCACAGCCACTTTAATAGTGTGCGTGGAGACCAAGTTTTGATTGTAAAAGTGACGCTGCAGAAGGGCAGCTTCTGTGAAAGGTGGGGGGTGGATTTTCAGATTCCCCAACTCCCGGGTATTCATGTTCCCAACAATAACTGGGAAGTGTGAGACGTATTTGTTTAAAAGATGATCCATTTTTGTTGTCAATATTTTTAGTGCTTGTTTTTTTTTATGAGAGGCGGGGTTAACATAACAGTTGATTAGCAGAAGACGGGTTGGGTTGTTATTGCTTTTTAGCCCGCTGATGAGAGCCGCTTGCAGGTCTGTGGTATTAGTTGCAATTAAAGTTGTCTCTATTCTGCGAGCTTGATTAATGAAGATTGAGAGACCACCTGATGCTCGCCCAAAGATATTGCGTTTTGTAACTGCGGTGTGAAGTTCATAGAAACCTGGAAGAATTAAGGGTTCGGTGGCCCAGGTCTCTTGTAGGCAAAGGATGTCGTTTTCTTGAAAGTATTTGAATACTGAGTTGAACCCAAGAAGTCTTTTTAGACCAGCTACGTTCCAGGATATAATGGATAGGTGTGTATTAATTCCAGGAGTTCTGGTGCTAATCCGGTTGCAAGCAGCCTTTGTGATGTTAATGGTGCCGTCGTGGTAGCAGACCTTCTGGTCGAGTCCGAGTTCCGTGTCCAGGAGTTTGCATCGGCTCGCAAGAGAAAACTGTCCTGTGATCAAGGGTACTTGTTAACCTATATGCATTGTAGGGTTTTGGCTTTACAGCTGAGTTGTTCCCTGGGTGGTTGCTCACTGTCCCCCTTAGAACTGAGTAGACTTCATTCGTTGGCGGGGGTACTTTTAACACGTAAGGATATTTCTCTGGTACGGGGAATGAGATGTCTATGCCCCATTCTGCCATTAAAGATGATTTTTCTGGTGTTAGCCCCTCCCGAGTATGACGGCTCAACCCTATCGAGGTCGATTCCCCATGGGTATCACTGGGAAGGCTCAAGAACTTGACCCAGGTTAGGTCGTCCGATTGTATTTGGGCCAATGTCGGGATGTGCTTAAATAAGCGAAGTATGTTGCCCCTATTTAGGATGTTGTAGTGGCCCTTAATATGATATCTAGGGGTGAAAATTACCTCGTGGGTTGATATGCTGACTTGGTTCTCTTTGGGCGAGGCTCTTGGTCCTATCTGAGCGGTGCTTGAGTTGGAGCTTGAGCCGGCGTCTCGTTGACAGGCTTCTAGTCTGAAAATGGGGCTTTGGGATGGCAGGATTGTTACATCACGAAACATCTGAGGGTCCGAGGAAAAAGGACCCTGAGTGATGCGTGCCCCGATGATAAGTCCTTGTTCCCTGGACGGGCATGGTTGGCTGGTATGCTCTAGCTTCATGGTGGTTGATGAAGTAGCTGATTGGATTTCGGTTGCCGGGCCTTATAAGCTGTGCAATTCCCCCGTTCGGGGAGTTGGATGGGGTAGTATGTCAGACACTTGTTTTGCATCAGTTGGGATTGGTACTGTTGGTGTTGATTTGCTTGAAAGAAACTTTTTTGCAAAAATTGGATAAGTCCGAACTTTGTCGTTATTGGCTTGTGATATTTGATTGTGAGTTGTTAACGGAAGGGCAACTTTTTTAGAAGCTTTGACCTTTTTCAGCTGTTTCTTTAGTTTTTTCTTGGCTTTCCTCGAAAGGGGCTCATCTTGCCTTTTCTGAGTAAGAGAGTTGCCCTCCAGTTCCTTGCCTGAGTGTAAGGTACGGTGACTGGGACTTAGTCTCAGTGAGCTGGTAGAAGGATTGATGGCCAAGGATGGAACTTGGTTGACAGGCTTCGTTGGGGGGTTGCCCGGGTTAATTGTGGTCTTGTGGTCAGGGAACTTACTCTTCTTTCGTTTAGAATCCTGCCCTTTGGAACTATTTTGGGGACCTTTTATAAAACTCTTTCTTTTTATTTTTATCTCTCCCCTCTTTGTGGTGACCCCCCCAGATACTTTCTTGTGGACCCTGGTGCTGTGCCAACGATCTGCCTCCTAGGCAAGCTCTCTGGAGTCAGTGAACTTGCTGTCAATCAGGTGTTGGGGCAGTTCTGCAAAACAAAGACTGAACATGTGCTCTCTTGCCACCAAATTGTACAGCCCTGAAAATCTTTCACTTCACTGTCCTTCACCCAACCATCCAGTGCTTTGCAAATGGAGTCTACACAATCCACCCAGGACTGATAGGGGAGCATCTGACTGTCCCTAAACTTCTTCCTGTAGTTTTCTTGGGTGAGGCCATACTTCCTTACAAGGTGTCCTTCAGTGGGGGATACCTCGTCCTGTCCCCCTTCTAGGGCCAGCATGGCATCCCTCTCTTCACTAGGTAGGTGTCTCCAAAGACTGGCCCTAATCCTCCTCAGTGACCCTATTCATCTCCAAGCAACATCATAGGCTTCAAACCACATGTCGATGTCATCTCCCACAGCAAAATAGGCACCAGATCCTTTGGAATGTGGAACCGCTTGTCTCCAGAGGGCACTGCGGGTATGCTGTCATCATTATTGCTGGACTCCACCTGTTTAGCTCTGATGTCCAGCTCTCTAAGACTTAGCTCATGGGCCATTTTCCACTCCTCCATGGCTAGTCTCTTTTCCTCTAAGGCTTTCTCAGCCTCAGCCTTTTCCCTTGGCAAGGCTTTCTCAGCCTCAACCTTTTCCCTTGCCAAGGCTCCCCTAGCCTTAGCCTTCCTTTCCTCTGGATCCAACTTGAGCTTGGCCATTTGCAACCTGAGCTCCCTTTCAGCCTTCATGTCCGCCAGCTTCTCTGGGGACAAGCCTTGTGAAGACACACTGCTCTCCACTCTGGCAGGGAGTTCTATTGCAGGGGTTGAGTTTCTCCCCTTTCCCTGAGTACTGCATTCCAGACCCTGCACCCAGGTCCTCATCTTGCCCTTTCATATCATCCTCCTCATATGCTATAACCAGTTATTGGTAGACCTCTACCCAGGCCCTCGGCACCTTTTGGAGCTCTAGCTTTCTGTGTTCTTCTTAGCTGGGAGTCTCCTCTCCTTGCAGAACTGCTTGCCCTCAACCACATTGTACTTATCCAGGTTGGCAAGCTCATGTTCCATTCTTGCATGGGTAGTCACAGACAGTCAGGTGGAATGAGAGTAAATTTGGAAAAAGCATAAAGGCCAATCAAGGAGATTTTACAAGAAACTTAAAGTAGTCTCAAATTATTTCTCTGGGATTTTAGTGTAACACAAAATCACTGTATGACACTGCACAACCAGAAGTCCAAATCTCACAGATGAGCACCAATCTTGGTAATTGGTTTCTGGTTGGCAGAGTAGGTGAAACCCTTCTGACAGAATTCCTTTCAGAGGGTCATGGGGCACTCAGGGACAGCTAGGTTGAATCGTGGTGGTCGAGGCCTTTCACTCTTGATGTTCCGGGGCCCGACCTACTATGGATCCCACTCAACTGAGCCAAGTGCCCCTTCTGCATTTGAATCTCAGTGGTACCTTTGGTCGAGCAGTCCAGGCTCCCTCGGGGGAGGGTGTAGATACAGGTCAGTGAACACGACTTATAACTCAAAGTGCAAACAATACAAACTATATATCAATGTCAAGCCAAATACTTCCTTTTATAAGATAAAGTAGTATTTTATTTCTAACTCTACACATGCAAAGAAATACAACACTCAAATGCAACAACACAATCCCCCTTGAGGTCAGGGCTTTAATAGATGTCCCACCCTCTATCGTGCAATGTGCTCAGGGTTATTCCCCATTCACTAGTGGCTGCATCAGGGAATGCAAACTATTAGGCCATACTCAAGAGTTCTCCCTTTTGACCTTTTAAGAACTTAGCCAAACTTGTCTATGGTTCTGCTTCACCATTTTCAGCGAGTTCCCCAAAGGCCTAACTGGCACAGTTTACGTCTTACCTGCTCTTGCAGTACGGAAGAGTTCAGCAATGCATTGGAGCCTTCAAACACACACCCACGAGTCCTGCTCAGATCGGAGAGTTCGGGCTGCTAGTGTCCCAGGCGGCAACACCTGGCGGCACAGGCTCTCTCTCCTGAGCGGTGCTGCCGGAGGTCTCTCAGATGTCACAGCAGCTCCGTGCCAGCATGGGTATGATGCTATCTACAGCTTATCTGGCAGTCCTCAGAGGTGAGTCTGGGGCAGTTTCCTTGCTAGGCAGGTTTGACCTTCGGATCGTAGCCTCAGTCTCTCCTTCTGGCGGCATCCTGAATCCTTTGGCAACCTTAGTACTGGCAGCCCCTGCTGGCACACAGGGTTGCCACAGTATGGGGTTATTAGGGCACAGAATCTCCCAGCACATGAGCCCCAGACCAGACAGTCACAAGTCTTGGCCCTCCTTGAAGCGGTAACTTTTCCTTGGTTACCATAGTGGGGCAGCATGGGCGTAGCAGGACCCGTATGGTGCTCAAGACATGGCTCAGTCTACAGCAGCCCTCTCCTGGCATACGGGAATCATGCACATGGGCAATGGCCCGATTGGTGCTCAGACAAATCCTCATGCCTCACACAGGAGTCCTCACAGTAGGGTTCCCCACTGGACCTTACTCCCTCTAACGCTCTCCTCTTCCTCACAGTGCACACTGGTCTTGGCAAGGAGGCAGGCACTGGTCTCCAGGCTCCTTGGCAGGTGGTCTTGGTTTCCCCGGGTGATGTCCCCTCACCCAGCAGAGATACTAGCATGCTTTGGCCCCCAGTCCTGGTCACAGGCAAAAGTCTATAAAAAACTTAAACATACTCCCACCCGACTTGTATTGCTTCTCTATAGGCTAACTGGAGCTCTATGGGCTGTCCATCACTGAATTATGTTAAATCAAAAACATAGACATGCTAATATTTGTACTTTTATTATGTTTTTGAACTATTTTTAAACTTGTTCTTATTATCTGATTATACAAAATTAAAAACATGGTTGTAAAGCCACAACTTATTCATAAGTGCAAGTGTACAACTCTTCCACATTGTGATAGATCAAACATTTATCCTATCATACAAAAACAAATTTAGGAACTATACATATATAATAAAACATTTGCCAATGTTGACATATGGTATGCCCCCTATAACCACACAAAACCATTCGGACCTCATACACAGCAATACATTCTCATACTCACATCTCAGACATAACCTCGCGACCACTAAAACATACACAGACGAAAGTAATGGAGAGAACACTTTAGAGAATATCCGTAGTTGTTTTGTAGGTTGGGAATTCAAAATAACCGAGTCTTGCAGAGCTTTCCCTTTTCACAAAGCCCGTCTGGCTCCTTGGCAGATAACACATTTTTGGGAACTCAATCTCCCCTTCATATAGTCCTTTTCCAGACACCAAATGTGTTTTAGGGTCTAGGTCTTTGAAGGTTTATGTTGGGGTTCTGCTATATTTTAGGTGGCACTTCTCTTTTTCATCTTCCTTCATGAAAGAGGTCTGCTACAGCAGGCACGACTCCAAAACTGATTGTACACAACACAATTCATGGGAGAGACCAGAGTTCACACCTGGTTATGTGCATCAAAAGGTTAATATCAGAACCCCAGCCCTACTCTTTATGATAGTCTTATCAACTTCATCTCCCTTTTTGAGATGTGTCCTGGCCCCTTCCTTGTGATCTATCACTCAATCAAAGAACAGTTTTTTGAAATGTAAAGGGAGTCTCTTCCTTTTCCCTCCAGTGTATCCCCACCTAGCTCACAAGAATGCAGCAATTCATTAATACGTCTGGGGGATTCCTCCTTTCCTCATGTCTTTACCAGGTAGGCCTGGGCTTCGCAAAATGGATCCAGGATCCCTCCACCACTATGAGGGTAGCACTTTGGGTGCCTCTTCTGATCCAATAAGACAGAAATCCCTGAGACAGGCCTATGTCATGGGGCACACGCATGATCCGTGGTCGCCTATGACAAAAAATCAGCATTAGGGATCGAGATAGCAGCACAGTTGGCACTCAGGGCAGGAGTACGCATCTTTACCATGCAGAGGACTTTTTCATCCCTACACCTTCTCAAGCAGCAACCACAATTCCTATTGGGATGAAGTCACAAGCAAACTCCAAATTAACCTGTGCTTAACCCTCTGGTAACTTGGCACAAAGCAGTTAGTCTTAACTTAGAGGCAATGTGTAAAGTATTTATGAAACACTTCAAACAATAATAAAGTGAAAACACAAGAAAAATACCACACCAATTTAAAAAATGTAATAAATTACTTGACACCAAAACAACAAGAACCCAATCAGTAGAACCGGAGATATGCAATTTTAGATTTCAGGCAAGTAAAGTGCCTAAAAGCAAAAAGCACCTCTCGCGGGTATCTGGTCGGGTGAGACCGGGAAAAGGTCACAAGATCAGGTCGACCACGATGGAGCGTGGGCCGGATACAGGGACCAGGTTACTTCTGCTGAAAGGGTTACCTTCTAAAGTCTAGCGTAAAGAGTTCTGTTAGCGGAGGAGTAGGGCCAGGAGGAACAGGGAGAGCATCACAGGTGGTCACCAATGTAGCGCTAAGTGCAGGTCAGGCATCCTGGTCAGTTGCTACTGTAGCGCGAAAATCCTGTCGGGCGTTGCAGATGGTCGTTGCTGGAGCTTCGTGTTGGTGGTCACCGCAAGCTGTTGATGCTGTTATGCGAAGTGCAGATCTCATGCTGCCGGTCGCTGTGGCTTGAAGAGTTGGGCTTGCCCGAACTTCTCGTTGGCAGGATCTTGGTGTGAACAGGTCCGTTCATGGTCGCGAAGAGCCCAAAATGTCAGGCTTTCTTCTTTTCTTGGGGAGAGAGCTCAACTGCTACCACACCAAGGGTCCAGGACCTTAGAGGCACCTCTTGGAAGTCAGAAACTCACTCCAGCAGAGGCCTGAAGGACTAAGGCATGTCCAGTTGCAGGTCCAGGCAGCAGGTCAGCTGGGAAGTTGCAGGGAGCTTCTGGAGCTTGGCATGTCCCAGTAGCTCAGACCAGGAGGACAGTCAGCTGAGCCTTGGAGTCACTTCAGCCTGTGATGAAGGGTGCAAGTCCAATCTTCCTTCTCAGCAGGCAGGGCAGCAGAGTAACAGGGCAGCAAGGTAGCAGTCCTTCTGGCAACAGAGCAGCACAACAGTCCCGCTGTAGTATCCACAGGTCCTGGAGTGTACTGAAGAGTTGGGTCTGAGGGTCCATTATTTATACCTGGTGCCCACTTTGAAGCAGTAGAAGACTTTAGAGAATTCCCTTTGAAGTCCTTGAAGTTTCCTGCCTCCCCAGCCCTGGCTCCAAGCTGGCTACATGAACAATGCAGTGGTGACAAGTGCTTTTTGTGAAGGTAGAGCACAGCCTATACTATCTACACACCGTGGGGGGTGAGGAACCTACCTCCCACGTGTAAGTGCTGTGAGCGAATACCCACAGCATCAGAGGACGACCTACGTGTATGCAGAGTATCGCCTTAACAGTATCCGGCGAGATATAGTGACACATAGAGTATTGTGTCCCTGAAGCCTCAAGCTTGCGCTGGGTGACCTACCCCTCACTGCCGGAACCGTGTGTAGATAGTATTGCACTAGGTCCTGATGAATTGCCACTGATCCTCCAGACTATTTGGCAAGAAACATGTCAACCCCCTAAGAGTAGAGCGCTGTTATCCTGAAGCATTAATTCAGATAGTCGCCACTCTTCTTCTTTTTAGTCAGGTGGAGAGCCAACCAGAATAAAAATAGCTTTTTGGATTCCCCAACCTGTTTTAATTACGTTTCTTTACACCACATCTACACCTCCATTGTCCCTCACCCCCACTGCACCAAACGGCGAGGAACAAAAGATCTCCGCTAAAGAGCCCCTTTATGGGTGCCCGTCGGGTATTGCAGCGCCGACCCGACGAGGAGCAGGCCCATATGATGAAGCATGACACCTAGCTTGCTGGGTGTGTGAGGGCCCTAGTTCCGAAAGGAGGATTCCCCCCCCCTTTCTTTGCTAACTTTCATAAGGACAACCACTTTGTGACACCGCTACATTGTTTATCTCCTCCCTTGACCCACTCCCAGGAACTGCATACTCTCTTTCTCTACTATATGCTCGGGCATGTATGCTGGACCTTTCCAAAAGCCCTGTAGTCCCTCTTTTTTGATATAGTGTAAACCTGCACACACAGGCTAAAATGGCAGGCCTGAGACATGTTTTAAAAGGCTACTTAAGTGGGTGGCACAATAAGTGCTGCAGGCCCACTAGTAGCATTTAATCTACAAGCCCTGGGTACATGTAGTACAGCTTTACTAGGGACTTACAAGTAAATTAAATGTGCCAATTGGCTGTAAACCAATGTTACCCTGTTTGAAGGAGAGAGCACAAGCACGTTATCACTGGTTAATAGTGGCAAAGTGCGCAGAGTCCTAAAGCCAGCAAAAATGAAATCGGTAGAAACAGGAGGATGGAAGGAAAAAATGTTGGGGGGAACTACACCAAGGATGTCATGTCCAACAAAGAAAAAATAAATAAACCCTTAGTCTATGGGTCTCCAACCTTTTCTTTTCTTTCTTTTTTAGTCCTCATCCCGCCAACTTTCTTGCTGGTATATCTCCTCTCTACTGTGGGAGAGGGTATGCCTGTCCATGCAAAGAATAATGCTGTTTCTGCACTCATCTCCCTCCTACAGAAACAGGGAAGAAAGAAACCGGGACCTTCAGCATATATGGCTTAATCATTGGACCCACTTATTTGTTGTTGCCAATTTCCATACGTGCCCAGAACTTCTCCAGACTTTTAGCATCGCTAGCAATCTCAGCTTAACTCGTATACTTAAATCTTCTAAGGCAATCAGCTATGAGTGGGGGATTTTCCGATTTCCACAGCTTGCATATCTCCCGTCTCGCCAACAAGATCACATAGAAGACGAATTATGTTATAGTGGAGCTTGCTTGTACACTTGCTTCTGGATACAGTCCAAAAAATATAAGTTGAGGGCTTACCTCCATTTGTTGTCCGATCACTTCTCTGATAAAGTTGCATACTGATATCCAGAAGGAGGCAATCTTCGGGCACTGCATAAACATATGCACATCATCTGCCGATGAAAGCATACACTTCGGACAACCATATACTTTCCCGGTTACTCTTGAGAGCTTGGCTGGAGACCAGTATACCCTGTGGGTAGTAAACAAGTGATTCCTCTTAAGTGAGGCAGGTCTCACCACTGCACATAAAATGGAGAAGGATACTTGCCATATTTGCTTTAGATTTCCCTTCAGTTCTCCCTCTTCCCACATGTTGGTAGTATCTGGCAAGTCTTATCGTCCGCCTCCAAAAAGGCCCAATACCAAATTGAAACTTCCTTCTTTAGCGGGCCAATTCTCAGTGCCTGTTCTATCCATGGCTCGTCTTCAGCCCATTCTTAAGTGGCCCACCATGATCGCAACTGATAGAATTTAAATCTTGTTAGCTGACCCTTGGTGCAATTCTTTAACACCTCCCAGTCCACTAAGCTGGATCCTGTTCTAAGCTCTGCCCAGTAACTTAAACCCACAGCTTTTAAGCGTTGCTGAGCTGGTCTATCAGGCAATCTGGGGTGCCCGGAGAGTCCCAAATTGGTGCTAAGGACTTATACTAAGGTATACTAAACCTCCTCCGGAAGTATACCCACGTTCTTAGGGCCGTTTTCAAAACCTTCAACCTGACCTTTTTAAAATATTTTGGGTCCCATTATTTAAACAGAAAGTGACACTGCCCCAATCCTCCGAGCATTGCCTCAAACAATCTCCCAATTGGTGAGCTATCTGGCCTATTTGCTAACATACGGAAATTCTTAAAATGAAAAGCATAACTATACTCCTCAGTTTTTTCCAGGCAATCCTGGGTCCCTTCAACGCCCAAATGAAACTACTGATTTTTCCCTGTAATTTAGCTATATCCTCCCTCAAAAAAGTTAATGGTATAGAATTAAATAACGAACGGGATTTTGGGGAGAATAATCATCTTAATAAGATTAACTCTACCGTAGAGGTTTAGAGGTAAATTGGTCCATCTTACCAAAAGTCTCCCCACTTCCGGACTCACTTTTTTCCAATTGACTCTTGGGATATCATCGAGCCTCTGTGTTATGAAAATGCCGAGGTATCTCATTTGGGATTTTGCCCCAACTACTATTTCCCTGATTCCAATCCATAACTTCAGTTTTATCCACATTTAACGTATAACCTGATACCTTGTCGAAGCTCTCCGCCCACGCCATCAGCTTAGGAATTGCCACCTGTGGGTTAGTTGTATATAACACCATATCATCTGCATATAGAGCTAATTTAGCCTCCAACCCAGCTAACTTTAAGGAGATTATGGTGGAATCCGCTCTGATCTGATGCGCTAGCGGCTCAATGCTCAATATACAGGTTAAAAAGAAGAGGAGACAGGGGGCAACCCTGTCTCGTACCCCTGGTAATTTGGAACCACTCAGAGAGCTCCCCATTAATCAGCACCCTAGCTTTGGGCATCCTATAGAGGTTCTGCACAGCAGTTACCACGTTCTGTAGGAATCCAAAACTTTTAAGAGTTTCCCAAAGATACCCCCAGTGTACTCGATCGAATGCTTTAGCCATGTCTACCGCGTCTACTGTTAAAGGGGATTTCTGAGCTTCTGCCAAATCAATGACCCCATCATCAGATATGTGAGCTCATTTAGCTGCCTCCCTGGAATAAAGCCTCTATGGTCAGGGTGTACAATGCCCTTGATAACCTTCGCAACTCTTGAAGCTAATATCCCTGAAAATATCTTATACTCAGTGGTCAAGAGCGATATTGGTCTATATGACTCTGCTCTTGCAGGGTCTTTATCAGGTTTCAATATGAGGACCACTGTTGCCTCCGACCAGGATGTGGGCACTCCCTCACCCCTTACATAGATCGCATTGAACACTTCATTTAAGGGGGAGATTAACTTCTCGATAATTCCTTTATAGAGCTCTACTGTGAGGCCATTCGGGCCGGCCGCCTTCCCAGCACTCATTTTCCTACATTGTGCCCTGATCTCCTCCTCAGTAATCTCTGCCTCTAGTACGTCCCTTTGCTCCCTTGTTAATTTTGGAAGATCCGACTCCCTTAGCCAGTCCACTATACTCTCCTTTCTTGGGTGTAGGTCTTCTCTATATACACTACTTATATGCCTCCAAGCTTCCCCCCTGATGTCTGCATTTGTTTTTAGGAGCACTCACATTTCTGCATTCATCTGGTTCGGTATCGAGTTCCTGGCTCAATCCACCTTAGTCTTCCATGCTAGAAGCGAACTACACCTTTCACCATAGGAGAAATGCTGTAACTTACTGACTTTCCATCTATCCTGTAATCCTTTACCCAAGTGAGTCTCGTACTCTGCCTGCAGGTCTTCAAGTTCCCTATACCTCCTGTACCCAGCGTAGTTTACTAAAACTGGACCTACACTCCTTCCGTTCTAAATGAGTCTCCTGAAGCATTATAATATGAGCCCCACTATTCTTAAGAAATTCTGCCACCAATGCATACTTCGTCCTGGATCTCAGATCATTTACATTCCAGGCTATAAATTTAATCTTTCCCACTTTATTCATATTTGTTTCTCCTTATCGAATACCAATTTAGGCATTCTCTGTAGGTGATCCCGTTTAGACATGATCAACAGATAGTTCTCTGGGATGGTCTTATATTGACTATAATTTAGCAAGAAGAGGACACATTTTTTCTTTTTTTCCCCATGCTCCCACCACCCTGTGCACCCCTTCACCCACGCCCTCTGGGGACCCCCCCTTTTATCCTAAGGTGATGATGTCTGCCATTCGTGGACCCCCCGAGGGAGAAATATTCAAACTAACTAACATGAAACCTAAAGCGGGCTGGCCTCATCTGTGAGCGTCCATTTAATATTACCTGACTATCGAGTCTAGGAATAGACCCCTAAGGACTAGATGTGGTAGCAGTGATTCCCTCCATCTGGGCTAGAAAGAATCCACCTCCTCCAGGGTCGCTGATATTGTGCATCTTGTTCATCCACATGATTTTTAACATAGCCGGAAATTTCAACTGGACCGGAGTGCCTTTACTGCGTAGATCATTCATCCTGGAGTCTAACTCCCATTGCCTCTGCGCCATTCTTTTTCCTCTATCGGACCTCACTTGGCAGTTAACGTCCTCGAACTTCAAGGTTCTCTCCTTCAACGCACGCCCCAGGACCAGCTCTTTAACTGCATATGTAAGAAAGTTAATCAGAATTTTCCTCGGAGACTTTCTATTGGGGTTTAATTTAAATGGACCCTGTGCACTCTCTGGATCTCATTCTCAAAGGTCGAGATCTGGCCTGTCTAGTAATATGCCTTCTCTTAGTAGTTTACATATGAAGCCTTTCATATCTCCTTTTTCTGCGCCTTCCGGGATGTTAAGTACCCTCAGATTGTTCCGCCTAGATTGAGTTTCCAGTCATTCCAGATCTTCTTGTAATGTTTTATTTTTCAATTTCAATACCTCAATGTCCGGAGAATTCTGACTTATTCCTACTTTCATCTCTTCCTCAAGAGTTGCAGTGCGTTCTGCGATGCTATCCAACCTTTCCTCCAACACCACACATTTTTCCTGTATACTTTTTGATTGAGATCTCGAATTTCTTAAGGATATCCGACCTTAGGCTCAGTATTATGTTTTCCAACTGATTTTCAGCTCTCTCCTCAACCTGGGAACTAGTCTCCAGCAGGCCTGGGCTTGCCGCGGTACATATCTCTGTGGAAGCTTGGCCTTCACTTTGGCCAACCGATTCCCGTCTTCCTTCCGTTAGGTTTTCCAACGGGGAGAAACAATTGCCAATGGAAATTGCCAATGGTCTCTCCTTTATCGAGATGGCCCGCAGTTGACCCTCTCCACCACCTTCCCCCTGAAATGGTAATGCAGCTTTTGTCTGCTCCATGATTT